>JAVTVY010017248.1:0-68559 GCA_036873755.1 Hanleya hanleyi | reverse complement strand
CCACAAAAATTCACACTGCTGAAATAGTCCAAATTTGAATGTTCTTCTGGCTTCCTAGAAATATTAATGGACATGGTTTTTACTCAGTGACAATAGAATGGCACTCCCTAATACTTGTTATCAGTCTCTTGAGTTGGATTGTTATTTTGAGGTGAGTTCTGACTGTTTTAAAATTGTAAATATTGCACATGTATATATAGATAATAGACTTGTCAAAATTTTCATAATTTTCATCTATCTATGCTCAGTATATTCTTAAGGGGGGATAATACCTGAAAAATAATTTGAACTTTTGTTACAGAGTATGGAAGCCGGGTGCGGCCAATCTCGTCTTTTCGTTTTTTTCGCCTTTGATAACGCGCGGCGCGAAAAAAAAACGAAAAGACGAGATTCGATACAATCTCGTCTTTCCGTTTTTTCGCGTGGCGTCCATAGCGCGCTGGCATTCAATTCTGCGCATGACCGGAAGCACCTGAACTTTTTTTTCGTCTTTTCGCCTTTTGATAACGCGAAGAAACGAGATAGGGTCGAATCTCGTGTTTTCCTTTTCTCGTTTTTTCGCCTTTTGATAACGCGAGACAACGAGAAAACGCGGCAAAAAGACGAGATTTCTGGCCCTCATTTTCTCGTCTTTTCGCCTCGCATTCTCGTCTTTTCGCCTTGCAATCTCGTGTTTTCGTGCCGCGCGAGAAAACGAGAAAACGAAAAGACGAGAATCTCGTCTTTTTGTTTTTTTCGCGCCGCGCGTTATCAAAGGCCAAAAAACGAAAAAACGATTGGCCACATCCGGCTTCCATATAATTCCTTGTTTCTTTGAAAAAATAACCTGAACATCAACCGGCATCATGCATATGAACGTACATGGTACTTCCCACGATCGAAATTGTCCCCAAGAGGGCTAGTCGGTGCTCAGTGCCGCTAACATCATTCACTGGCGCTCTGGACCGATCAAAGTCTTCTTCAATTTGAAAGCTTTTCTCAAAGCTGCGTGCAGTTCTAGTTTGTTTTTCATTTTGTGTTTTCTTCTTTCTTTCTTCTTTTTTTAAAATTTTTAAAATCTTTCTTTTTTTTTTCTTTTTTTATATACTTCTTTCGTACTTTTTTTTTGCGCAAAAGTGGTACGGCCATGGCCGTACCTGCCGTACCGCTTCCGACGCCCTTGATAAAGGAGATATTCTCAGGCGAGAAATCGACGAGTAATTCTGAATAGCAAAAACCATAATTTTGAATAAACACGAGACGTTATTGAACTCAGATTTTGAAGTCAATCTAAACTGTGATTTCCTGACCGAGCTATTGCGTCCATATTACGGAAAATCACCCATTTAATGGGGGTGACGTCACCTTACAGAATTGATGTATGCTGATTCTGATTGGTTTGTTGAAAAGTACACCTGGGATACTGACCGTAGATGTTGGGCTAAGATACTGAGGCAAGTTCGGGATGTATGTATATAAATTGCATTGCTGCACGCAGAAGAAGTACGGATACTAACTTTATGACAGTTGTGTGTCAGGTATTGGCTCTTACTTGGTACACGATCTCGGCGAATAAAGAAAAATTCATGATGTCGTTGTTTGTAACAGTTACAGAAAAGGTGGACGATCAATGTTTTCGATATTACCCAAATTCCTTTCTTTCTCCGGTAAATAAATTTTGTAAAGCAGATATTTTGGGCAAACATTCGGTGAGTAATTCTAAACAATGACAATCTGTTTTTTCATACAACGCAATTTTTATTTGTAATAAAAAATATATTCGACTTGGTCAGTTCATATTATATTTAGTGCACAATATATCTGGCCCTCTTAAAGTTCAACATCGTATAAGACGTGTGGAATATAATAATAATAATAATTAACTAAGCCGCACCAGAAATTAAAATCACATTATTTTATCCAGTTGAATAGTTTTATGTGATATATTTTACTCTCATCGGCCTAGATGACTGAAAATATCCACCTCTATCACGTTTATTTGTTTTCTAATATTACGAGCCAAATAGAAACTCAATACAGAAGAGGAAACGTTGTCATCATGTAGAGTTCGATCGGTTCTGTAATATATAAAACCTTTCTGGAGAGTTTTCCGTCAGGTTTATCTGGATTAACTGGAGTAATGCGAAAGGTTTATGTATATTTAGTCTAATCAAGAATGGCCTCTGCTTGACGAAGCTCTTCTTCCTTCTTATTAATGCGAACTTGACGGAATACATTAAAGTCCGGCTCAAATTTCTTGCAAAGGAATTCACCCCTGAGATTTTCGCCTGTTAATGTGAACCTAAGGTGGTACAACTTTAACACGCGAGATTGTATTTCTGGGTAACGTATAATCACGACCGTCATGATCTCTTGGTCGTTGTGGGTAGAGGTTACGACTTTGATCAGCCACAGGATGATTTCAATCATCTCCATGCCTTTCAACGGATGTATAATGTCTTCGTTATCGATCAGCCTAGTGAACCAGGTATAAACCTCTATGAATCCCTCGTGAGATAAGGGCCCCTTAGGTTTACAATGATCCTTGACATTGATAGATTCAATCGTATGGATGTCTGCATGCCTGCAAATGACGCCAGGGGCGTTCAACACGCATTCCACTGTGTCGGCCCAACATGAGTCGCTTCCATCCCAAGCCTTACTAATTAGCAGATCATTAAGCCGCTGTGCTACGACAGAAATGAACATCTTCAACTCATCTGCCATCTCCCGTACAGAGAAACTTTGCAATAAACCATACGATGCTACAAAGCCCCAATATGCAGAAATAGACATATTTGGGGTCTTCTCCATACTCTCCCGAAATTGTTCTATTTTTGAGGCCAGACTGGGTAGTGCTTTTACTCTTTCCTCAGTGGCATCCTTAGGGTGACCTTCTGTATCCAACTCAGTTGGTTCAGCGGGAATTTTTGATGTCATCTGAAAGGAACATAAATAATTAGCACGAACAGTGCGAATGCTTTCGGTGAAGAAACTTTCCTTTATATATTCTCGCTGTCACGATCGTCTTTAGCTTTCTATGAGGAAATTGCCAAATATTTAGGATGTCGAAAAGAAACGACGCTTTCTCGAATATAATCCATTGATCTTCGCGCTTTCGTTCAAAAATCGATTTAATACTTAATTTCGATACCTCAAGGGCAGCATAGACACTGCATTACGACCCGATTACGAACGTTAGACGGACCGCTACCGTTTAAGGACAATGAATTGTATTCGTCTGATAAGTGTTTGCCAAGGCAAGGGTGTCAATGGATGATAAACTGAACAGTTTTGGTACATCTATGCTTGACTTGTGTATTTCGACAGGCCTACGCATGGTCAATGGCAGACTGCACGGAGATAAAAAATATTGGTAAATTTACTTTTTGTGGCAGCCTTGGTCGAAGTGTGATTGATTATTTATTGACTGATTACAATAATTTTGTACTGTATATTGTAGATGTAGAAGATATTATCATGCACCGCATGCACCGTTGAGCTTTACTTTGTCATGTGGCACAGTAATTAATTATGACCCTGAGACTATCGTGGAGATAAATATACTGAAATGGAACCAGGAACAGGAGGCTAATTTAAGATATATTGATAAATAGTGATAACATCTATGCAACTGTTGAGGAGAATGTGAATGATATTTATGATCAAGGATTGATGCATCCATGCGAAGGCTAACCGATATTTTGAATGATATAGGAGAGCCATATTTTAGGTCATCAACACGTTTAAAAATAAACACGGTGTGGTTTGTGAACAAGGGCAGGGGATATGCGGAATGGTTTACTGCTGAATGTAAAAATGCAAAAAGTGAATATAAATTGAATTTGAAGAAGTATAATGCAAATTTTAATGATTTGGATAGAATCAAGCTTTACGAGAGTAAACGAATTTATAAACAGATATGCAAGAAAACTAAACGTAAATTTCGTATTAGAAAATCAAAGCATCTTGCGAGTTTGAGGCATAATAGTCCAAAAGATTTTTGGAAGTATATCAATAGAAGTAAGAATGTGGGTGGTGGAACTGATATTAAAACAGAAGAATGTTTCAATCATTTTAAAAATGCTCAGTCAGGACTAAATGGTGATAAGCTTAGTAATGAAATTGGTGAAGAATATGAGTGCATATTCGAAGAACTAGATTCACCCATTACTGAAGATGAGGTCACAGACGCCATATGGATACGTATATCTAGCCAATTTCCTTCTCTGTGGACGGAAGGTATTATATTGCCTATATTTAAAAAGGGTGATCAAAATAAGGTTGTCAACTATAGAGCAATTACATTGACTAGTTGTTTGTCAAAGTTATTCACGGATATTTAAAATTTTAGGATTGGTAAATGGGCAGCTGACAATTCAGCGATTTCTGATGCCCAGTTTGGTTTCAAGCAGGGTTTGGGAACCGTGGATGCAATATTTTCTTTACATGGACTTGTCTCTACATATGTTGATAAGGGGAGCAAAGTGTTTTCGGCGTTTGTAGACTTCAAAGGCGCTTTTGATAGTGTGAACAGAGATGCACTGTGGTATAAACTGTATAAACGTGGGATCAGGGGGAAAGTCCTTTGTGTTTTGCAATCAATGTATCAATCTCTTAAGTCTTGTTTTTATGCATCATGGTGTAAAACGCCCATATTTTGAAATTAAGCAAGGTTTGAGACAAGGCGAAGTATTATCACCGTTTCTTTTTTGTCTGTTTATTGATGATTTTGAAGCGTATCTCCTTAGCGATTCCATGGAGTTAAATGATTTAACACTGAACGTATTACTGTATGCTGATGATATAGTATTGTTTTCAGAGACAGCGGATGGTTTACAGGCAAGTCAGTCGAAGCAGTCGTATAGAACCGAGCAAGCGAGTTTGTTTCCACTGTGTTAATGACATTGAGAATGAATATCACTTTTTATTAGTATGTCCGATATATCAACAACTCAGGATTAGGTATATCAAATCATGTTATTGGAAAAGATCTTGTGTTTCTAAAGCAGTTTAGTTACTTTGTTGCAAACAGTCGAACATTTTAAAAAATGTTGCAAAATTTACTTATGAAGCGTTCTAAATAAGAGATGGTTTGTGGCATGATTTTGACTTTTAGTTTGTCCTCACCTGTATGTAATACCTACATGTAATTATCTAGCTGTACTCTCTGATATTTGAATTCATCTAATAGTATATGCTTAGCTTTGTCAAATGTAAGTGTTGTACCGAGTCACTGACATCTGTTATGTAATATTGTGTATGTGACAGTACCGCTCAAGCTAGTGCTAGGGGCCGTGTGGTCATGCCAATGAACATGTCCGCATGAACACCTACAATGAAGGCGTGGCTGGGAAACAATAAATACAGAGATCAATTTTGATTCTTGTGATGTTTTCAGAAATATGCCATCAGTATATTGCCTTTGGGGTGATATGACTACTTGTCAGTATTATTGTATTTATTGTACCAGTAAAACATCATAGAAAATATGTTGCAGGGTGTGAGTAAGCCTAATTTAAGGAAACGTGAATTTTGAGGCCACGGAAATAAATGTATTCCAGTACAACAGAACACCAATGCCTCCATACTTAAAACAAAACAAGTGAGAAATGACTACATTGTAGTCAAAACCTGCGGCAGTGGCAATAATACAGTGAAAGACATATCAGCGGAGGTAGTGGTAATTGTAGAAAAAAGCGCCATCTGCAAGTGTTTTCATGCCAAGGGAAGTAATTTTCAACTTCTAACCCACAATTGCAGGAATTGACTAATAGATTTGACACAATATATATATATTCGCTTTCCTCGTTCAAAATCCGACGATGTTGACTGGTCCGTGCCGTCTATACTGAATTGACAGACGAAGCCACAATAATCGCTTTGGCAATGTCTTGGTACAAGTATCGTGAATTCCAAGTTTCAAAACATTCCGTTCAGCCGTTGATTTTTTGCAAATCAAAAAGGCTTTCAAATATTTGGAAATCCAAACAAATTTCAAGGATTTAGTCATAGCGCGAACATCTACGCTCTTCAGTCTCCCTTCTCGCTTACTTTGCCGAGCAAAATGGAAAATTTATATTTCCGTCAAAGTTAATTTTCAATGAATTTATTATCAGGTCTATCACTTTGATCTGTGAAACTATGGAATGAGGTTGAAGGCTTTATCGAACTGTTCAAGAGGCATAATGACATTTTTCACGATTCAAATTGAGGCCTGTGACAGTCTTGATATTCGATTAGAATAATAAATTAAGTTTCTGCATTTATGTGCGTTATCATCTGCAAACTAAATACGGTACCTTGACACTCTTTTCCATGCAGCAAGCCAATATCAATACATGGTTTGCTCCTTCTATACAAATGATTACCTATTTCATCCTTGGGAGATATCACCTCATCCGACATGTTTGGTCAAGCCTTTTCGAAGGTTGATAATTTTATTAATTTTTTTTTTTTAAGTCAAATTCTGCAAATAAGAAACATTTCTTGTCAGTATCTATGGATATCGCCCTATAATCAATTCGCGAATATGTTTGTCATTAAGTCATTCGGGAGGTGATTTAAGTGCGAAATTTCAGGGTTAGTTCACTAAACAAGGTCTGTGTGTATAAGAGAATCATGTCGAATTCTCGTTATTATCTTTTGGTACATCAAATTATTGCATTCGCCAAAATGACTTCCAAGTCAATATGAAAGGTATCAAAATAAATTTAAAAAACTCTCAAGGAAATCAAGGTCCTAGCTTTTGACAACGAGATCAAATAGATCGCTTTTATGGTCAGTATCTGCTAATATATGACGTAATTTCATTCGTAAAACTGATTGACAAAGTAACGTAAATTGTGAAGTGTAGAACCAGTAAGTTCTAGCAGAAATGGGCTCTGACTTGAGAGAATGATGTCAAATGCAACATGTTTCTGCCCGTTGTCTGCTGATACACATAAGTATTGATTTTACGGAAGTGATTAATGCAATTCTAAAGGGATTATGAGTGCGGAAGAGGACGAGAACATCAATACCAGCGAAGCAAGGCCCTGGCTTGCGAGAATGAGGATAAAGGGACTGGTTCCGAAAGAGGATCATTCGAAATAGCTATGTGCCAAATTTCATGCTTGTAACCGAAAGTACACAATATAACTATGATGTACTGTTCGCGCATAGGGTTGTCGGACTCATTAAGTACTACATAGTCATTTATGTATTATAAAACCGTTTGCGCATAAAGTCAGTTTTGAGTATTATCAATGAGTCGGTATAGCTAAGACATTGACAACGAGGTCAAATAGATCGCTTTTATGGTCAGTATCTGCTAATATATGACGTAATTTCATTCGTAAAACTGATTGACAAAGTAACGTAAATTGTGAAGTGTAGAACCAGTAAGTTCTAGCAGAAATGGGCTCTGACTTGAGAGAATGATGTCAAATGCAACATGTTTCTGCCCGTTGTCTGCTGATACACATAAGTATTGATTTTACGGAAGTGATTAATGCAATTCTAAAGGGATTATGAGTGCGGAAGAGGACGAGAACATCAATACCAGCGAAGCAAGGCCCTGGCTTGCGAGAATGAGGATAGAGGGACTGGTTCCGAAAGAGGATCATTCGAAATAGCTATGTGCCAAATTTCATGCTTGTAACCGAAAGTACACAATATTACTATGATGTACTGTTCGCGCATAGGGTTGTCGGACTCATTAAATACTACATAGTCATTTATGTATTATAAAACCGTTTGCGCATAAAGTCAGTTTTGAGTATTATCAATGAGTCGGTATAGCTAAGACATTAAGTGCAAGTCCAGGGATTGGAGGGTCATTGTTTCGATTCCCACAGAGGGTTAAGTTATTCTTCCTTTCAAAACATATTTCCATATATGCGAATTGCTTGGGGGTAAAGTTAAACATCTTTATTCGGTGAAAGTTGCCGAGTTGTTCCGCTTACTTCTGAAACGTAATTGTTGCGTTTGTTTTTATGATGCATGATCTATAATTTGATACCACGTATTATTCAATGTTAATCATAATGATAATGCGTTACTTGTTATGCTTCTTCGCCAATTTGTGTTTTATCTAGATTGGGTAGATAAAATGATTACTAGAAGTAGTGAACTTATTTTTCTACTTTCTAAGACGGTCGCCTGGGACTGTATGCAAATTAGCTGAACCACCGACAAGGTTGCGGCTCATCTTCTTTGGTATATAAGAAATCCAAGGGTCTTAAATTGTGTATACATCTGCATACTGTTCAATGAAAATGGTAATATCTGAAGACAGTGACTGATGTGACGACCGACAGCTTTAAAGCGACTGACGTAAGAGAGTTGAAGTCTGAATGGAAATCAACGAAGCAATAATTCATTCCACCGAATTTTGTTGCAAATGAATTCAAACGCGCTTGAAGACAGTGGTGTCATGTGAGATCGGAGGTTGAAAAGAAAAGTGTGGCAGAGATCACACTCTCTTAGCGCATGCGCATTTCAAAAAGTCACAAGAACAAGAACAACAACAACGCGAGCCTCCCGTAGACCTGCGTGCCGCAGGTAAACAAGTGAGAAATGACTACATTGTAGTCAAAACCTGCGGCAGTGGCAATAATACAGTGAAAGGCATATCAGCGGAGGTAGTGGTAATGGTAGAAAAAACAACATCTGCCAGTGTTTTCACGCCCAGGGAAGTAATTTTCAGCTTCTAACTCACAATTGTAGGAATTGCCTAATAGGTCTGATACCATATATATATATATATATATATATTCACTTTCCCCGTTCAAAATCCAACGATTTTGACTGGTCCATGCTGTCTATACTGAATTGACAGACGAAGTCACAATTATCGGTTTGGCAATATCTTGGTATAAGTATCGTGTATGCCAAATTTCAAAACATTCGGTTCAGCCGTTGATTTTTGCAAATCAAAAAGGCTTTCAAATATTTGGAATCCAAATAAATTTCAAGGGTTTAGTCATAGCGCAAAAATCTACGCTCTTCAGTCTCCCTTCTCGCTTACGTTGCCGAGCATAATGGAAAGTTTATATTTCCTTAATTTCCAATGAATTTAGTATAAGGTCTATCACTCTGATCTGTGAAACTATGGAATGGGGTTGAAGGCTTTATCAAACTATCCAAGAGGCATAATGACACTTTTCACTATTAAATTAAGGCCTGTGACAGTCTTGATATTCAATTAGACTAATTAATTAAGTTTCTGTATCACCTGCAAACTAAATACCTTGACACTATTTTTCATGCAGCGAGTCAATACCAAGACATTAACTATTTCATTCTTAGGAAATATCATCTCATCTGACAAGTTCGACCTTGCCTTTTCGAAGGTAATTTAGTGGCTAGTTCACTAAACAAGGTATGTGTGTAAGAGAATGATGTCGAATTCTCGTTATTATTTTTTGGTACATCAAATTATTGCATTCACGAAAATGACTGCCGAGTTAACGTCAATATGAAAGGTATCTAAGTATCAAAATCAAACTCAAAACACCTCTCCTGAAAATCAAGGCCCTAGCTTTTGACAACAAGGACAAATAGATCGCTTTTATGGTCAGCATCTGCTAATAAATGACGTCCTTCCATTCGTAAAACTGACAAAGTAACATAAATTTTGTATAGAACCAGTAAATTCTAGCAGAAATGGGCTCTGACTTGAGAGAATGATGTCAAATGCAATATGTTTTCTGCGCATTGTCTGCTGATACACATAAGTATTGAATTTACGGAAGTGATTAATGCTATTCTAAAGGGATTCTGAGTGCGGAAGAGGACGGAAACATCAATACCAGGGAATCAAGGCCCTGGCTTGCGAGAATGAGGATAGAGAGGCTGTGTTCTGAAAGAGAATCATTCAAAATAGCTATTTGCCGAATGTCATGCAACCGAAAGTGCACAATATAACTGCACGACTGCGAGGTATTGTTCGCGCACAGGGGTGTCCAACTCGTTAAATACTACATAGTCATTTCTGTGTCTTCGAAGTGGGCTACCATTTGAAATTGTCCGGTAATGAGTGAGTCCATCTGAATCCTTTCGTCGGCAAAATAATCATTCAAGATTCAAGATTTTATTGTACAAACACCAGTCAAAGGCAGAGTACAACATTTTAAGAGGAATACAACTAGAGAAAAAATGGAACAGTGACATGAATATTAATATTTATATATATGTTATATCTGAGAGATATGTTATATTTGAGTGTTACTGTTGATATTAGAACCTTGATTTTTAGCATTAAAGTGCATCAGGGGACTGTTGCCAGCATGTTTCGAGTGGACCTACTTTTGATGAAAATTTCTGGTGATTTTTGATTAAAATCACTGGTGATTCTAACTTGGGCCGTGCCCATCTTAAAATTGGCAGGATTTCAACTGGGGGTCCAAGAGTTCAGTGCGTGTCTGAGTCCTAATGCATACCCTACTTCGTAGGTCCTCTGACGTTATTCACACTGGGCATGAAGGTGCATTATGGGACTGTTGCCAGCATGTTTCGAGTGGACCTACTTTTGATGAAAATTTCTGGGGATTTTTGATTAAAATCACTGGTGATTCTAACTTGGGCCGTGCCCATCTTAATATTGGCAGGATTTCAACTGGGGTCCAAGAGCACAGTGCGTGTCGGAGTCCTAACGCCTACCCTACTTCGTAGGTCCTTTGACGTTATTCACACTATTCTCATATATAATAATTAACGAAGCAATAATTCATTCCACCGAATATAGTTGCAAATGAATTCAAACGCGCTTGAAGATAGTATTGTCATGTGAGATCGGAGGTTGAAAAGAAAAGTGTGGCAGAGATCACACTCTCTTAGCGCATGCGCATTTCAAAAAGTCACAAGAACAAGAACAACAACAAGAACAACAACGCGAGCCTCCCGTAGACCTGCGTGCCGCAGGTAACAAACAAACTTTCTGAAGTTGATATGTAGGGTTGACTGGATGCGACCAACGACGGTTGATCCTGATACTCGAAGGGACAAAATATCTGGATTTTTCCAAACTTGCGTGATCTATAAATGTGAACCAGCCCAGTTTTTAACTGAAATATTTATCCTTTCACTTTAAAATTAGGCATGTGCATGACGTCATTTTGTAGCGATGAGAATGTCAATTTGACCTCAACTAGAAAGCCCTCTACCCCGAACAAATATGTGAACCTTCCCAAGCTCCATTGATCAAATAAAAGAAAATGACTTGACATTCATAATAAACCACCATATTCAGAATATACATATGCATACGTTTAGAAACGAGTAGATATGAAAACCTACCAGTAGGAGAAAGGGTATGCTTTGCTTGCCAAAAGTCCGAAAAAACATGTATTGTTAGAATGTCCTTTACATGCGGATATTAGACTTACAATGATAAATGAAGCACAGTGTATTAACCCGGATTTTCAATAAATAAATGATGTCTGGGCATTCTGTTTCTTGCTGCCAAGAGCTGCCATGACATTCTGCTTCGATGCAGGAATTTTTTACATGTTTAAAAGAGATGGTAAGGCGATATTTTAAGCCTAAACGTGGTGCGATTGAAATTGAAAAAAACGAATAATTCTAAAAGTAATTATGTTCCAATGTAACAACTATAGAGATAATATTTACACAATATGTTAAAGTTCTAGCTCGATTGCGTTAGTTATGACATAAAAATGAAATCCGCAGCATGTGCTATTTCGTGAAAAAAGGGTCTAAATCGAGTCAAAGACACATTTATATACGGAACGCCATTTAACCTGGTGATGCGAGTTGGCATAATCTCCACTGCTGGAAAATCTTTTTTGTTCCAAGGGGTCTTTGGTGTCTAAATGTGTGTTTGAATCACTCGATTTAGACCCCTTTCGCAGGACGTAGCACTATAATCAAAAGGCAATTGAGCTAGAACACATTTTGTGTACATGTATTTTCTCTTGCCGTTACATAAAAACACAAATACTTTTAGGACATTTTATTATTTCGCTTTCAACCGCACCAAGTGTATGCCAAAATGCCTCGTTATTGTACCATCTTATTTTATACCATCGCTCGCAACTCTAGTTAGAGAGGCTCATGTAATATTGTTTTTAATCATTCCTGTATTACGTTTATGTATTTGTGGTGATATGTAACTAACAATTATACTACACATACTACTGATATAAGCCATGGACCCTATAAACACATGGAAATTTCATAAACTTGGAACTCCGACAGCTTGTGGTGTTTCTTATTGCACACATGATGGTCCCGAGTATTGCCAAGACCATTGACCCCGAGTACCCGTTATTTCGTATGAATTAAATATAAAGCAATGCAGGCTAGCTGAAAACGTGGCTTTGAAATTACACACTCAGGTATTGAAAGTTGACGCTGAAAGAAAATGAAAAGTTATTTCGAATTCTCACTCCCAATCCGCAAAATACAGCCGTGAATGAATCAAGACGCAAATGTCATATGATGTACACGACATATATCTATTTATGACCAAAACTCTCTCTGTACACGTCAGAATAATGGTGATGGTCTTTCGCCATTTATCGGTGTCGAGGCCCAAATGGTGACAATTTCAGTTTATCGTCATTTATTGCGATGGGGTGTGGTCATCACCAACACATGGGGAGGAGCATTGAGTATAGGTTTCAGGTCATCGCTATTTCTTGGTGAGGACCAGTACCCCACACATATTGTGGGGGCCATCAGTAGAAGACAAAGGAGAGTTAGAAAACAGCGTTGTTATGTAATGCTCCGTAAAAGTACCGTATATTTTATAAATGTTTGCTATTTCACTGTAATTATCATTTAATAATTTTACCAGGGACGTTGTAGTACTTAGTAAGTAATGTCAGCTTCCCAGTAGCGCAGGAGCCCCCACATCAGCGATGATCCCTAGGATATTATAGGGTCCCAGTGTATCGCGAATCTCGGGAAAGTCCACTCAAAGGTCATAGGTCATATCCTAAATAGCATTGAATGCATGGGAATTTTCTTAGTCTAAATATTTCCACTTATCAGAGCACCTGACCTTAAATAGAAGGCACTAATCATAGCACGGGTATTGTGGTGCTAAAAATAGCCGTCAATCAAATTTTAGATGGACAATTTTATGCATCTTTTTCAGTTCAAACTGGATTTCCCCCTTCAAATCCACTAAATATATGCATAGTTCATATATACTCATCTCATATATTGCACATTTTTACACTTACAATGAAGTTAAAATTAACTAGTTCTTTTATCAATAATTCGTGAAAATGTGCTGACTAACATTAACAGTTTTACCACCAACACCTGATACTGAACTAAGTTACGCAAAACTATTTTAACTGTTAAGTTAGCGAAGTCAGAAGTTTATTTATGCAGTTCTGCACAGAAAGCTTTATTTCGTACAAAGAAATTTGCCCATGTTTTATTCTGTAAACCTCAGAGTCAAAACTGACGTCAAACAGTAGCCTATCGGTAGACGTAATATACATGTAGCTAAAATATGACACCTTGAACCAAAATGATCTTGTGATCCATTGTTACGTTGGATATGGCGGCATTGAAATCATTCAATACGCTATGGTTCAAGGTGTCATATTCTAGATAAATTCAAAATTCCATACTAAATTGTATACGAACAAACTAAAAACAGACGAACGGCCACTTTCAAACGTCCGTCCGTCAGCGGCGTTTGACGTCACTTTTGAGCATTTACGATATAAAACAGTATTTTTTCTGTAGGAAACACGGGTTTTTGTGCAGAATTAACGAAATTAATTTTTGACTTCATTAACTTAACAGGTGAAGGATTTTGACCTATGTTGAAATTATGTTCATTATATAGCCTTACGTTAATTTTGCAATACGACAGTTTCTTTGAAGTAACACAATTTTTTCTTATATTATTTCAATTTTGTATTTTTGTTTTCTAACAGCTGTTTTATTTTTGCTCTCTGCTGATCAGAAATGTCTTTAACCGTTTCACTGTATATGTTTGCTTTAAGCCTTGGATTTCTGCATTTTGTTGTCCAGCAAGCAGGATGCAGATTGCAAGTGTTTTATGTGTATATATATAATTTATATACGAATGGAATATTGAAGAGGTACATATAGAACGACTCTAACCATATACATCTTCCGGTATAAGAATGAGGCATTTCAAGTAATTTTCGGGTTCAGCTTAATGTGTATATCCAGCAATAATTTTTCAAAAACGTTTTGTTTCCTTGAATGCACGTTGATCCATGTTCACATTAATATTATTCTCGTGAATATCATTTTAGTTCAGTCGCAGATGTTCCATTTCTGTGATCGTCGTTGAAAGGGAGGATAATCCTAAATTCACCCAGGAGTGGTCCATGTGAGTGGAAAATCGGTTCAGTTCCCTCATTAATATATTTAAACCCGTAGAAGTATAGGTGTCGATTTGCTCAACATTGGTTTGGATACCGCCAGATACCAATATGTATGATGACGTTATCAATATGTGGTGTAACATGGGGACCATCTCCAATCATCCTTTAAAATATAGATTTTCACCAAACTCTCAAATTTGAAGTTTTCTGTCAGTAATAATAGTAGATCAATCTCATCGAAGGAATACTGACAAACTCTTCAACTGCATGCACGAAGGAGTTTCGAAAATTAAGGGGTCCGGTTGATTAAATGAGAATAACACTGAATGTTGGGGTTAGTCCTGATCCAAATAAGTTTCTGAACTTATAACTATAATAATTAGTAATTACAAATTTGAAATTACTAATGTGAGATCGTCAGGGATCGTTTCAAAATTACAACGAAATGTATCACGAGGGGGAAAATGACAACTGCTGTGGGCATAACATTTCATATTTGAGACCAAACATTGACTTTTATATCCATTTACATTCAGGACACTTTACTGCGTGTATTCTTTATCACGGGACATGCTGAATGTTACATCTCTCAAAGATAATCTGGTATAGATGTTGATAATTTGGATCGCGCTATCACGAAATTCCTTGTCTTGAACCTGAACCCCAAGAAAGGTTTTTTTTTCATAAACCCCTTTTAGCTAACAGTTTATATCCAGTCTATGTGTATATGTATTTGATTTCGTGGAGATGTTTTACTCCAGATGGAATCATGCAGCCGATTGAAAGGGATGGGTTTATCATTGTTATTATTATGTATAGATTAAATCAGGTAAATATATGTAATTTTCACAATAATCACAATTTTCAACCGGTTGGGGGAAATATGATTACGTGGTTGTAAGATCCCAGAAACCGCAGCCTATTTGTACGGAGCTTTGCCCTCAAAACCTAGCTAGATCATATGCTTTCCCAAATATATAGGTTTATGAAGTATGTGTCCATCGGTATTACGAGATTGACGCATGATTTCAGACGTAACTGAGAGGAGCATCAATTGATAATAAAATACTAGACCACGGAAACTGTATATTAAATATATTTTTTCTCAAACCCTCTTCTCAAGCGTGGACGTATACCGAAACCCATAGTTCTTAATAACGGCATGGGCCTGTTCGTATTTTTAGAAACGAAACGATATCATACCACAGCTCATGATTAACTTTAGGCGATTTGGGATGCGTTCTTTATAAAATTACATGCAGTTGTATATCTTGACTTAAAGAAGACATCAGAACAAAGCTTGATCACAAATTGTGCAGAAATTATTTCTATAGGAGAAGCCCAACCTCTTAATCTTGTATCTCTTTGGTAATTTGGGAATGGTCCTTGAAGTCGTCACTTCAATATTTTCCGAGCTACGGTGACATAATAATAACTTGATACATTACTTTAACACATAATAAGCCCCAGCGCTGGAGTTCCGAGGCTAAAGTACAAAGCTATTCCCATTTAGACAACCGGACTTCTCATATATACCTGGAACATCACCAAGTTAAAGCTTTTGTGACGATTTCTTGGTAATTTCTTAAACTATACCTTAAACTTACTAAATGTGAAGGCTGATGTGTGAACAAGTTATTTCATGTTTTGTTGAGTTTTGTTGAGTTATATTCAGAGTTGTAGCCAACAACAGAATATTTTTTTTTGAAAATCTTTGTTTAAGTGGACATTTGGATATGCCCCTGGTGACGTCATACATTTAGGACTTTAGCATAAATATTGATATGTAACTGATGCCCAATCATTCCTGACCAAACTGACACCTGATGTTAACGAATTGAGGAAAACTGAGAAAAGTTATGGTTATTTGAATACCTGTACCCCTTAACTAAGAATGAATGAGGGTATAGGGTACACCCTTCAACTGGGTTTTTCCAGTACACGGCACCATATCTGAGGACCACGACAGGGCGTATCGAAAAGTACATAAGATAAGCTTTGTATCGGTATATCGTGTGGCTGTATGTAGTATGTAGGCGGGGGGGGGGTAGTGAATGAAATTTTCAAAAATCGGGTTTTCACCGCTCTTCTACAAACAAGACTTTTGAACCAATATGGAAAGATTCCCCAATTTCACTCAAAAATTAAAACTTATAACTTGTCATTACAAAAATCTAAGGCGACGAATTGCCTATATTATTTAGAAACGCCCGCGATCAAAATTGTATTTTCGTTAAAAATACACAATACAAGTTTGCAATTGTTTTCAAATTTTGACGAAGGTATCGATTTAAAGCGTAACTGGGTGATTTTATGTGTGCGAAGCCTCTTCACGAACATTTTTGTACAGAAATTCACAGTTCATCGCTTGATTTTTCAAATATTCGTTAAAAACGTTAACATAGATGGGTATGCATTTTTCTCTACCTGTTTGCTTAATGCATTTTTGACTTGCTGTCTGAAATTGATTTCAAATTTGAAATTGCCAACAGTAAATCGAAAAAACAGGTCTTTCTGGTTTTTGGGCTGCGGATTCGAGAAATACAACACACAGTGAATGGTGATCAAAGTAACGGCCATAAAGGCCAAGTCCCACTTAGGCGAACTGCTTTACGAAGCTTGACGATTTAAAATCGTAAGTATTGGTAAGATACTCGCAAGCTATTCGTAAAGACATTCGCCATGATTCGTAAGCCATCGCTTCAATTCGAACGAAAATCGTCGCCTCGGTTTTATCGCCGCGCTAATTTCAAAATGTTCAAAAAATTCGCCAAGCAATGCGATTTTGCCTTAAGTCTCAAATATTCGTAATTTTATCGTAAATAATCGTAAGTCGTCGTAACTACGTTGTAATGCATCGTAAGTAAGTCGTAATTTAATCGCCTTATTGGTAACAGTTCCGTTAATAATCGTCAAGTGAAAAATAAATACGAATAGTTACGATAACTTACGACAGGAAACGATGGTATTCAAAGTAATCGTAAACATTTGACCCAAACTGTCATAACAACGTCGTAAAAAACCTTCGTACGTATTCGCAAGTCATCGTGAAATAATGGCAAGTAGTCGTATGCGCTTCGTAAATGTTCGCAAATACATCGCACTGAATCGCCTAAATTTGGGTGGGAATATCGCTAACTGTCGTAAAAGTATCGTATTTCTTTGTAACTGCATCGCTAACAGTCGTAATTATTCGTAAACATGTCGTATCTATTCGCCCCAAATGATGGGAAAATCGGCTTTTGTAAAGCGATTTATTACGAAACATTGCGACCAATACATCGCAAAGTTTCGTAAACAACTTCGCTTAAGTGGGACTTGGGCTTTAGGGGACGTCTCTTCCACAATGACACACAATAATTAGTTTAGAACAGAGTATTACGAATGGTTTTGAATGAACGATTGAATAATACAACATTCCGGGGCATTTTCTGGAATTTGGGTCAGTGAGTGAGTAGGATTTAACGTCGTTTCAACATTGTTTCAGTCATATCACGACGGTGCCTACATGTGCCAGAACACGATTCTGGAATTTGGACACACAGGGGTCGCCTATACCTGTGATGAGAATAAATGTTAATCTGATATACCAGTGTACAGCAAAACTGGAATTTGAAGATGGTTTCTTTCTGTCCAAGTCTGTTACAGACGTGGGTTCACTCCAGCGTGCCATTGTGGGCTTGTGGATCTTTTCTTTGGCTGGATTTGTTTCTTCCCGGTTAAATTACCATTTTATTTTCGAAAAGTCGCTAGTTGATCGGATGCTGGTATTAAAAGTTCTTATTTCTCGTCGCCATTTGGCTTGGATTTTGCGGCATATAAAAGCTAAATCCGCTACACTGTTACAAATCGCACCGTGAATTCACAGTTAAATTACGTTGTATCGTATTTTACAATTACCGCTTTTGTACAGGCTTTAAGCCGTAAAATGTTGCACCGTATTTTATAATTGCCATTTAGAGACAGACATTCAACTGTAAATTAGGTTGCACTGTAATTTACAACTACCGTGTTTTTTTAAAAATATCCTTTACACTATATAATTACAATTTCATTTCATCTCTTAATCGTTACAAATGCGGTCACAACAAAGTTCGTGAATAATCACGAAGGAATCTGCGAAATTATTACACGAATAGTGGAACACAACTCCAGGTCAGATAAAACTAAAACCAAACAGTACTTTGGACTGAAAATAAAGTTAGGCGCTGTGTCCGTCTCAGCGCGTGTTCTGATAATGCTCTGAATGTCGGATGTTTCCTGCAACTTAGCGTTTTGTGTGCAAAGATATCAACCTTCTTTAAGAGAAAACAGGTATGTTATGTTGTGCAATGAGTTTACCCATTCCAGTTGATGTCAACTGAAATATCATATTTCAATTTACAAATTAATGTGTTTACGATAAAATGTACTGTAAACTCCAACGTACATTCACTGTGAAATAACGGAAATTTATAACAGTGTAGGCCTGTACCGGTACTACACTTAATTTTATTGGGGAAAAATAAACTGCAGTCTCTTGTGAAATATACAGTAGAACTGTATTTTTGAAGATAAGTTTTAAAACTTCTAACTTCACACTATATGATATCACCTTTCCTTTACTGATCAGAACTATCTGAATAGAAACGCTGGTCAATTTGTGGAGAGGAAGGGGTATTTTATTTAATGTCACACTCAAGGTTATTCACACATATGGTGAGAACCAGTTTCAATGGTGGAGGAAGTCGAAGTACCTGGAGAGAACCACCGCCCGTCGGCAAGTAAATAGCAAACTTTCACACATGCACCAGCGGGGCTCGAACCCGTGCTGGTTCAGCGCTGTGAGGCTAGCGATCACGTGCGAAGCGCCATAGACTACTTGAGTTAATATATGTTGATTACATGTTTACTTATGATAGCTTGCGTTTTGGGGCAAATATAATGCCTTATGAATCAGCTATTTCGATTATGGATGCGGAAATGCCACATGGACGACGACTGGCTACTGAATATAAGATCAGACGATTGTATTGTAATTGTTAATGAAAGTTATGACAATCACTCCTGCATATTATCGAGTGAATCCGCATCTACAAGAATCCGACACTTCAAAACAAAAAGATATTTGCACATAACTTCATTATTGAGAGAAATACTGGGATTGGGTGAAGTATCATACGTTTGCTACAAGAAGAAACGGTCAGGAAGCACGTTATTGGCAACGATAAATCCGTTGAATTCGATTCTCATTCGCTTTTACTCCTTCAGTGAATTGCTTAGATCGATCAGACATGATTTCAGCGAAATGACATGGTAAACCTGGCCCAATGTTTTGAAAACAAAACCGTTTGGAGCAAGAGATGGCATAAACAAGTTTTTCCTGATAGGTATGAACCAATAAACTCACCTTTACCTCTAGTCTGGTAAGCTGCTTTTGTGTGGTTTTGTCTTTCTCTCTCTCTCTCTCTCTCTCTCTCTCTCTCTCTCTGGACAGCTCGATTAAGCGGCCTTCGTCTTCTTTTCTAGAATAACAATTCGTTACGTGATTTCAGTTCTGCGTTCCATAGCGTCAATGTGTAATTGGTGATACGCCCTCTCCCTAAGACTATGGAATGTATTCGAAATGTATAGTTTTCCTTAGACGAGAGTGCAGGTGCTTAGCTATTAAACGTTGGTGTCCTCTCTTTCACAAGAAAATGTAAATAAACACATTTTTGATACAATTTCTGCAATGAAATATCGTTATCTAAATATACTAAACTTTACCACTATAGGCTTATGTATTAATAACATAACAACGATCTTGGTCTGTAATCATTTAAGATAAGGATGGGAAACTGAAAAATGTTTGGTTGTTGCGCCATCTGATTAAAACCAGACCCAGAAACCGATTCACTTACGCCCGAGTGGATATGTTTTTAATCAGATTGGGTTGTTGCGGCATTGAATTTGCCTACGGGTCCCAATTTCATTATGAGTCAGCGCTAATATGGGCATTGGCTCCCGCTTCTTGATCTGCGTTCTTGGAACACAGACACAAAAAGATGTATAATACGCACAAAACCACGCGGGTGCCCCTAAAACAATGACTAAATAGCGAAAACTACAGATGGATTCTATGATTTCATGCCATTTGGACGACGACTGGCTATCGAATATAGGATCAGACGATTGTATTGTAATTGTTAATGAAAGTTATGACAATCACTCGTGCATATTATCGAGTAAATCCGCATCTACAAGAACCAGAAACTTCAAAACAAAATGATATTTGCACATAATATATTAGAAAACTTCATTATTGAAAGAACAACTGGGGTTGGGTGAAGTATCATACTTTTGCTACAAGAAGAAATCATTCTATAGTAAATACTTTTAAATATCCAAAACGGTCAGGATGCACGTTATTGGCAACGATAAATCCGTTGAATCCGATTCTCATTCGCTTTTATTCTTTCAGTGACTTAGCGAATAATTTTGTTGGCGATATCAGCTCTACCGAAACATAGATATTGCGTAGGTAGATCAGATAGAATTTCAGCGAAATGACATGGTAAACCTGGTACAATGTTTAGAAAACAAAACCGTTTGTAACAAGAGATGGCATAACAATTTTTCAAGTTTTTCCTGATAGGTATGAACCAATAAACTCACCTATACGTCTAGTCCGGTCAGTTGCTTTTGTGCGGTTCTGTCTCTCTCTCTCTCTCTCTCTCGACAGCGCGACTAAGCGGTCTACGTCTTCTTTTCTAGATTAACAATTTGTCACGTGATTTCAGTTCTGCTTTTCAAATGGCCAATGTGTAATTGATGATACGCCCCCTGGATTCCTCAGAGTGGTACACTGACGGACACTCCCTAGACGAATGGCGATATTCTACCACAGGTAGTTTTTATTATGCACTTCAGCCACTGTTAATATATCTATTGAGGTGCTTATTTGCAGATTATCCCCATAGCTGTTAATAGCGTCTTACACAGTATGCCCAGGAATCCAACTGGTCCTTGCGAAACTTGTGACGTGGAGGACACAGTTCAACATTATTTAATGACGTGCAGGCGGCATACTAATGAACGCCAAAGACTTTTACTTCTTGATGTATTTAATCCAACTTTTGAGCATGTTCTTAACCCAGAACGAAACAGAGATAACGTTTTAAAGGCAGTTGCTAATTATGTGTTACGCACTCGCCGATTTAGATAATAATAGCATTTTCATAACTTAAAAGTACTTGATGTGCTTATATATGGTATATACTTAATTATATTGTGTATATTATACTGGCCTTTTTAAAGTTTTTTTTTAACTTTTTTATTGAATTGGGTCGTTCAAGTACTTGCTTTTGATATTTATGTACCATTCCTCTTCTAAATATTCTAACCTGCCTCGCCAGCTAATAATAATACTATCTGTGGAAGCTTCTCTTTGCTTCATACTTCAACATCTTACAAAGATATTCAACTCTATTCTATTTTTGTAAACCTGAAAATTGAAAAGTTTTTTTGTTAAAAAGCAAACTCAATGTTTGACTATTGGCGTACATAGCTGCTTCGCAGCTGCACACGCCATTTTTAAAAAAAATAAATAAATAATGCTGAAACAGCGCTAATATGGGCATTGGCTCCCGTTTCTTGAGCGGCGTTCTTGGAAGACAGACACAAAAAGATGTATAATACGCACATAATCACGCGGGTGCCCGTAAAACAATGACTAAATAGCGAAACCCACAGATGGATTCTATGCTTCCATTGTTTACTGTGCTTATTCCTTAAAATTGTGGATTTCTCGTAACTCTCGGATTATTCTCAAAAATGAGCGTATGAAAATTCACGATCGGAATTCCTGGGTATATAAGTCGAATGAGTGCGCATATACTGGAGTCCATAATAGAAGAATTCTAGGAACAATTAATCATATAGATAAATTCAAAATGACGTCTATGAAAGTCTTGAAATGATCGTGTTTTATGTTTTTTCTGACGACAGGAAATTTCTATTAAATCGTGAAGAAAGTGTTCAAATGGGCCTGAAATAATCAATTTGTGCGTGAAGAAATTGAATTTCAACATATCCGTACCTGTAATTATGATGAGAAACGTATAACAATTTGATCCAAGCGACGCTCGTTCTTGTCACCGTAACATATCTATAGTATTCACTGTACACATGCAGGACCAGGGTCATTCTAACTGGCTAAGGTGTACTGATGCCTAATTTTTTATATATGTATATCGTGGTACATGTATTAAAATTACCTTGAACTAAACGAAAAAAACTGAAAATTTGAATGCCAGATAACCTCACATTATCATCATTTTGAACGCATGTTGTTTCTCGAGGATTATGCAAATAGACTCAACAATTGAGCTAAGATTATCAGCTGTAGCCTGAAACATTTCAGTCTGCTTCGAGCTAAAATAATCCTTTGAATTAGACGAAAAACAAAATATAACAACAGTTTCAGATAACTTCCTGTGTCCACCATGTTGAATTCCTCATTTTTTTTTTTTTTTTACTCAATCTAGACCATAAACAACCTCCCCACAGTGCATCGATTTCGCTTTCGGCAGTGTGCTGCTCGGGCGGGAATCCTGACTGAATGTTTTCTTGGTCACACCAACACACATACGCCAGTACACAATTTGACATATAGCGATTTGTTTTCTCGAGCGTGGAATAAAAAGGGTCGACTGCATGTCAGATATATGGGTGACGATGAAATAGTAATATATAACATTATATGAAAGTAATATTTCATACAGCCCTTGCAGAGACCAAATAAAGATTATTTTATATTTGTATTTGTTGACCGGAAAAAGCTTGAGTACATAAACTTTACTGGCTAATCGTAATGACAGTTTCGTTCCTAGTCAGGTAACATTACTCTGATTTTATTATCAGATTCATGCCGCCTGATTCTTCACGATTCAAAGACGCACATAAACAACGTCGAAAACTGAGCAGAAAATTACATTCACTCACCCAAATCCACGGCATACAACCGATAGCTAAGAGATACTCTCAGCCCTTGGGGGTATAGAAGGGTTATCTCAGAGTGGACGGTTCCGCTCGAAATTCGTTTTCTGTGGCCTACAGATCTTAATTTTCCTTTCTTTTTTTTTCACCACAATAAACGTCCCAATAACCATAAAATACATAGAATGCCCATCCAATGCGTATTGAGGGGTTCAGAAAAAGATGCTGCATTGTTATAAACCGATTTCTGATATCATGTATATCCGTTTAATTGTGATTTGCTATATGTTTATTTCTCTAGGTTCATTTTAGATATGCCAGGTATTTTGATCGGTTCACCTAAATAAAAACAGTTCACCTCTTCTTAGATGAATTTTATCGAACTTTCACCTAAAACCAAATTATATAGACCATTCTTTCGAATCGATCTGGGTTTCCACACTCCCAAAATTGAAGGCCCCCAACAAGTTGCCCTCCAATCTCCAAGAATGTACTTCAATGTCTTTGTTTAAATCCAAGTTAAAAAAATATTTGTTAAATGTATAATCATTCTGCATCTTGTCTACCATTTTCCTTCTATTCAGTATTCACTCCGTATAGTCCCTTATTCACCTCTTAAGCGTAAATTTCAGATTACACCTTATTTATTGCTAATCACCTCACACATATTTCTGGAAGTCCATGTTTATATACCAGTAGTAGTATAAGCGTATTTCAAGCAACATTTTTCGGGGAGGTAACTCTTGGTTCCGCTTTTTCCGCCGGGCGGCGCCACCAGTCCCGTATGACGTCACTTCCGGTCTGGGTGAATGGGGCGTGACCTGTGAACATGATAAGATATGTACTGACCTGCCTGTGGGGTTTTTCCACAATGTCGTTCAACTCCGTGTGTCTTCGGTCACCTCCGTATCCCTTCGGCCACCTCCGTGTCTTTTCGGTCAGGTCCGATTGGTACGTCCGTGTCTTTTCGGTGAGGTCCGTGGGAACATGATAGGCCATGTACTGACCTGACTGTGGGGTTTTCCCGCCAGAATTTCGCTGTCGTCTGCTTGGGGTTGTCACGTGCCGAACACCTGGCTCCCCGAATCTCAACATTGTTGCACGTTCGCTACAATGTTGCGGTGAACACCTGGTCTCTCGTCTGCGTGAGTGAGTTCACGTGCCAAACACCTGGCTCCCCGAATTGCAACAATGTTGCACGTTCGCTACAATGTTGCGGCGACCGTGAACACCTGGTCTGGCGTCTGCGTGAGTGAGCTACACCTGGTCTGGCGCCTGCTTGAGTGAGCTCACGTGCCGAACACCTGGCTCCCCGAGATCAAGGCATGTCCAGATTTGTTCTGGGTTGTACAGTTCTGCCATGCAGAGAACGGGTACTAGGAATGCATATTAAATCTATGGACCAAGTTTATGAAAATAGACGTTTTGGGGTCTAGGTGGGCCACTAGTGGGTCGATGGAGTCGTATGAGGTATCAATGTGAAGCATTCGTGAAGGCGCATCCGAAGGGCTGGGTGTGGGGTTGAAATATCGTCATTCTGCGCATGCGCGGTAGACCAAGTATATGGAAATAGCCGTTTTGGGGTCTAGGTGGGCCACTAATGGACCGATGGGGTCAAGTGAGGTATCAATGTGAAGCCTATGTGAGGGGACATTCCACTGGATGGATGTGGGGTCGGAATATCGTCATTCTGCGCATGCGCAATAGACAAAGGGTATGAAAATAGACGATTTTGGATCTAGGTGAGCCACTAATGAGCCGACGGAGTTGAGTGAGGTATCAATGTGAAGCATATGTGAGGGGGCATCTGATTGGACTAGTGTCTCGGCCGTTGTCAACATTCTGCGCATGCGCAGACAGGGAATTCTGGGGAAAGGGTGTGGAAATAGACGTTTTAGGGTTTAGGTGAGCCCCTAATGATACTATGGTGTCGTATGAGGTCTTATCTTGAAGCTGTCGTGAGGGAGCATCCGTCTGGGCTAGTGTGTCGTTCGTTGCCAATAGTCTGCGCATGCGCAGTCTGGCCGTAGTATAGAAATAGACGTGTTGGGGTTTAGGTAGGCCACTAGTGGGCCGATTGGATCGAGTGAGGTATCAATGTAAAGCATACGTGAGGGAGTATCCAACGGGCTGGGTGTGACGTAGAACTGACGTCATTCTGCGCATGCGCAGTAGAGAAACTGTATGGAAATAGACGTTCTGGGGCCTAGGCGAGCCACCAATGGGCCGATGGAGTCGAGTGCGGTATCCATGTGAAGCATATGTGGAGGAGCAACAGCCTGGAGTGGTGTCTTGGCCTTGTCCACATTCTGCGCATGCGCAGACAGAGAATTGTGAGAAGCGCGTGTGGAAAAAGATGTTTTTGCGGTCTAGGTGGGCCGCTAATGGTCCGATGGAGTCGAGTGAGGTATCAAAGTGAAGCATTCGTGAAGGGGCACCCAGTCATGGATGGGTGCATGTAAAATCAGGGGTATGACGTCACTTCCGATTTGGGTGAATGGGGCGTGACCTTGGAACATGATAGGACATGTACCGACCTGTCTGTGGGGATTTTCCCGCCAGAATTTCGCTGATGTCTGCGCCTGCATCCGGGTATGCATGAGGGTCTGTGTGAATGGGGTGTGACCTGGGAACATGTTAGGAATGCATGTACTGACCTGTCTGTGGGGCTTTTCCCGCCCGGTCCGGCCCTCCCCGGCCGCAGCGCGCGCGCGCGCGGGTTCTCCGGCCGCAAGCGCGCGCGCGTCATCACCGGAAGTACGCGGATGAATGTCGGGTCAAAAGGGCAAAGGTCACATCCAGGTCAAAGGTCTCCCTTTCGGCAAGGTTCGGCAACAATGCTGCGGCATCGATATACAGAGCTTGAACCCAAAAAGGGGATTGTAAATTAACCTGGGAAGGATGGGCAGTTCCATTTGGGCCAATCAGCGGTCGAGAAAAGGAGCCAATGAGCGATCGATAAAAGAACCAATGGACGGTACTAGAATTTCGCTCACGTCTGCGCCTACATCCGGGTACTGGGATGCTTTCGCCTACGTTCGCGCTTACATCCAGGTTCTTGTACACCCGGGTAATGTTTTCTGGACATGGATGGGTTAACTTTGGCCCCATTCTAGGCCACTGATTGGATAATACGGTGTTCAAAGCCAGTTTCATGCATTATGCTCATATACTAAACACACAATACAGGGTTTTTTGGTGAGATCTCATTTTTTATTCAGTAACAGCAACGTGAGAACAACCACGTGAAAACTGAAGCCCAGAACAGGGGGCTTGTACATTGAAAGAACTGAAGCCCAGAACAGGGGGCTTGTAAACTTAAGCCCAGAAACGGGGGCCTGTACATTGAAAGAACTTGAGCCCAGAACGGGGCTTGTACATTGAAATGATGGACGGCCAAGTCATATACGAGTACATCGCGGTCCTCGGCCTTGGGGTACTCGTCAAACATCTGTACGATGGTAGATAAGGTTCTGCCCCGGCATCGATGGTACAGGTAAAACAAGCAATATTATCCGCACACGCTACTGGTCAGGCTTTGCAACGTTTGACTGTTCCAACACCACGTCTCTGTGCCTTGATCCATGAAGTCTGTTAAATCGGGATGGGGGGGAGCAGGCCGTATGGGTCAAAGTATTCGCCCTGCGCTTCTGTCAAGTACACGGCCACCCAATGTTCATCGGGCCGATCCATCGGGTCCGTGTTGAGAACGTAAGCAGCAGGATACATACGGTCTAATGGGAACACATCTCGGGCGAACACCCCTTGAAAGACCATACGTGTCCCTGTGTCATTCTCCAGCACGATGACTATCTGGTCTGTATCCATTTTAGGTGGAGAACTCACACACGATGTTGCGCGTCTTGTCCACTTGAATGATGTTGTCAAACTCGGCGTAGCAGATCACATTGACGGTGGTCCCGAGGGCTCGTGCAAAGTGGATTTCCAACCGTAAATAGCCTTGCTTGGCGAGGGCCAGCTGATGGTCGTTCTCTAAGGTGGGGGTCAGATCGAAACAGAACAACGTATATCCGTTCGCGTAGTTCTCCCGACTGATCATATTGCCTTCGTCCTGGTTGATTTGACCGGTGGCTGTAAACAGGCTCTGAAGGCTCGAATGAAATTCCTGCGCCCAAAGTTCGATGTTAAGGCCGTGGCTGGGACCTGTTGTCCGTCTACATGCAGGGCCACAAAATTGATGCCGAAATGTTTAAAGTCAAACGGGTTCTCTGGGTAGGCTCCGCTGAAACTGGTATTTTCCACACAGGCCAGGATCAATCGCTTGGGTATTTCCCCCAGGAACAGGTTTTCTTTGTTGGCGCTCATATTTCCAGCAGGTACAGAGAACACTTTGGTTTGTACACGTCGGATAGGGTACTGGGCTGGTTTTCTTTCCAAGGCTTTCATATGTCCCAATTGAACGGCTATATTCGGTTTCACTTTCCGGACATACAGGACTGCGTGTTGGATGACAATCTTATAGTCGGCTGCATGCCCGTCTACGTTAGTGGCCATCAAGGCGAAGGTCGGAGGCGCCCGTATCAGTCGGATTTTGATGGGGATCTTGTTCAAGAGGTACCGGTCTTGCATGAAAATGTCTGCCTGCAGTCGACCCATGAGATCCACCGAGGCGCCGTTCGTGGTGAAAGCCTTCCGTTTGTTATATCCTTCATTGTTCACCGTGTCCATGTGCTCGGCTGTGTTCTGGTAGAATGAAGCGGCTGTCAGCTGAGATTTTTTAACCTCTCGTCCATACGACAACAGTTTCTCGATGTAGGCTCGATAGGGGTGCGTGTTGGTCGAGTCACTGATGAGTTTGTCGCTGAGAAAAATATCCACCTGTTAGCCAGAGATTCGTCGGGCCCACCGTTGCAGCTTGGATGATTCTGGAGCCATCCCCATTGACGACCTTGGCTTCTACATACAAGTACGTATGGGCTAAATCCACGTAGGCCGTATCCGCATTGCTGATGGTGAACTCGATGGGCCCTGTTTCGTTGATGCTGGAGAGCGGGAGATGCTCCACCCATAATCCTTGCTCGGCACTGGTTTGTGTGGGCGGCACGGTCCACAAATCAAATTCAAGGACATGGTTAAGAAAAGATATCCTGTGTCTTCGATGTGCGTCGTCGCTGGGTCGGTCGTCGACTGGTGCAGATCTTTTATTCCCTACGGTGCGTTGTGCTTTGGCGACCAAGATGCCTCTCGCTTCTTTGGCCCGCCGTTTCAAGGCTTCTTTGGGTGCCGTACCCTCCAAGACATCACCGGCCACTTGCAGTCCACTGCGTACCGCTTGTTTGCCAATCGCTCTCACTCCACGCGTCACCAAGGGCAGGAACGTTTTGACGATGCTCCCGAGTATGTTCCGCAGCCCATGTCCTCGTGGCATGCGTGCACCACTAAAGACGGGTAGGCTACCCCCGGCCTGTTGGGCATAATAGTCCATATAGCTGCGTGCATCGCACTCGTAAGGGACCTCCATTATACAAAATGGGGAGCACGTGCTTGTCGAAAATGAAGTGTCAGCACCACTTTTCCTCGTTCGAATGCCACTGGTCGTCCCGTGTCATCTCTTATATCCACCGTGATAGTGTTGATGTCGGCTTGTCGTACGAGTAGGTAGAGCATGTGGGTGAAACTGTGGGTGACTTGTTCTCCATACTTCTTTTTAATGGGGACCACCCGTAACAGAGGTATGTCGATATCGCCTACGATGTGGTTGTCGACTACGTCCGAGTAGACGTACAGTCCGTACATACCCGACTTCATATCCATCGGGGTCTGGCCATGGTCCTCGGATGGACCCGTGTAGGTCGCGTGAGCGAGACCCAGCATTTGCTGTAGGATAGGACTCAGTACGACACTCACGTTGGCGGTGAGGAGGATCTGTGCCTTGCCGTTATGTGCGTTGTAATCGAAGTCCACGTGATTCTTGAAGGGAAAGGATTTAATGGGTTTTCAAACATTCGTGACCTCCCGTAGAGCCTTATAATGCAACAGTCTTGTCAGCCCCTGCATGAACTCCTTGGGGGTATCGTATTGGCCTTCGGGGAGGGTGAGTCGGGTGTTTTTGCCTTCGTAGGTCACCTCGTACCACACTTCATTGGCTCGCACGTTGTACCACGAGTAAGGGTATTGGATATCCACGAGGCCACATTCCCATCGTGCAGGTAAATGCAACGGTTGCGGTAACTGGGTGACGTACTTGGCCAAGGTGTTGTCAGGAAATACATCCAGCGAACTGTTACTGGGTAGCGTGAGGTAAAACATGGTGACTGAGCTGTCCTGCTGCTGCTGTTGGTTTAAATAGGTGTTCCAGGCCTTGGGCGGTTGTGTCCGGCGTCCTGTTCGTCGCGGTGACTTGCTACGTGTCACGGCTCTGGAGATGTGGGGTGTCTTGATCAAGGGTGGTTTTTTAAAGGTCTGAAAAGAAGGTGCCCGTTGTGGTGGTGGTGTTTTGGGGGGTGACTCCGGTTCCCACTCGGCTTCCCAAGAAGGTAGTGGGCCACTCGGCGATTGCTGAGTCCGCTGCATAAAGGCCCAGTGCTGGGGATTCCCCACCAATTCCCGTGGTACATGCATGTCTTTCAAACCTTGGGCGAAGACCTCCCATCCTCGAGGATCCGTGTGCGACCTGCGTTGACGCATCAATCATTCACTAAATCCGTCATGTGGGTCCCGGGGGCCACCTGATTTTGTACCAGGAGTTCGCCTTTATCATTCCAAGTCATGTTAGGATTCTGTTTCATCCGTTGTAATACTAGGCCAGCTTGTTTCTTGAACGATGCAGGTACACTCTTCAGGACTTCATCTTCCACCCACTGTGGGGCTGTGGGTGGTATCCCTGGTGCTGGCAGCTGTTGGAGCGGTGCTAAGGTCGGCGGTGTGTCACGTGGTGGTGGTGGTGGTGGTGGTGCTGGGGTAGAGAGGGTTTTGTATTGGTCCATGAACGTCATGTACCGTTGAAACGTCTCATTGTACCGTTGTACTTTCTCACTGTCGCTTAAACCCGGACTGTTGCATCTCTCCATCGAGGGTGTTTATGGTCTTCACCGTAGGTGGGACAGGGTAGGGCGATTGGATGTTTTGAAAGAACCATGGTTCCACGAGGACCATTTTTTCGTGTGGTTCATTGTCGGCCGAAGAGTCCACCCAATACTGGACCCAACACGGAAGCGGCCAACGATGCTAAGATGGCTCCGAGAAAGCCGCCTTTCTGTAACACCTTTTTCTTTTGTGTTTGAGAGACTCGCTTCTGGACTAGGGTTCGGAGACCTGTCTTATGCTTGGCCAACTTGGTCTTCTGAGCCGGAGTCAGTGGTACGTTGCCTTTTAACAGGTTGTACCCGATCTCGCACAGACAGCGTACAAGGTCAGGGTCCGCACCGCATACAATGGTTCGGACCAACTCGGGTGGGGCCGTCTTCAATACACGGAGCGTCGGAGCGTGCTTCCGTACTCGCGCAGACATCATGTACAACTAATGCTAGAAACCACAACTCTGCTCTTTTTATCTACCTCAGCGAACAGAGACAAAGTCAACCATGCTGTGGTATTTATTCTTTTTATTATCCCCCTCATCAAACACACACACCCCAGCTGGGGGCGCCACTGTGGGTGTGTTTACATTATTTTTGCATGTACACGTGGTGGGTCTCTCCGGGAAAGATGCCGGTCCGTAGTCGAAGGTGGTCGAGGGTGGCTTGCTTGAGGTCGAAGAGCATATACCCGGGCTGAGGGGTTGTCGCATCTTTAAAGTCTTCCAACGCAAACGGTGTGCCGCCGGGATACATCTGTCTCGCCAGGTGCAGCAGTTGAGTCGTATCTCTCGGGTTTTTGAAAACAACCAGGTAGTGGGCATTTAAGCTGATGTTCCGATGTTCTTTGTTTTTACTGAACAAATTCTGCACAATGTAGATGATGCTGAGCCGTCGATGATGGCTGCCTTTGGTAAAGAGTTGGGTGACCCGTGCATCCATCTCCGCCATGAGATCATCCAGAACCACCAAGGTGTCGGGTTCCAAATCGGCCAGGTTGGGTAGGCCTTCCACGAACGTGATGTGGGGCATTGCTGCATACGCTTCCTGCCATTCTCCGTAACACCACACGACTCGGGCAATGGATGGGTGATCATGCTGTCGGCGTGTTGAAGGAGCTTCCTGACGAAGTGCGTTTTGCCGGAGTCCGTCGGTCCTGCGATGACGCAAGTGAAGGGATGCTGCCACCGAGGGTCCATGGTTCGAGCTCTATGCGCTGTCGTGGTAACCCGCTCTTGTAAACTGGAGTGGTGGTGGTGGGTACAACGTCGGTCGTCGGTCGTCGTTGTTGTCTGTTCAGTGTGAGGGATGAAATCCGGTGGGTTTTCAGACGTAGTGGGTGTACTTGGTGTAGGTGGGGAGCTTGGTGTGGAGATCGATGGGGCTTGTACACGGGGTGTGGTGGTGACTGGCTCGATACGGGGTTGAATGGTGCTATCTGTAGACCGGTTTCACTGATGGCTGGTGTTCTCAGTTGCTTAAGTAACGTGCTGACATAGGCTACGTCGTAAAACACACCTCAGTACAACACACTCAGCTGGGTTAGCACTATCACCACAAAGCCCACTTGCGCTTTGCGCGTTTTGGGAGATGCTGTGTTCAGAGGCAGCTGCTGTTTGTCCATAGCACTGTGGTCGGACGTGGAATGAAGGATTGATGAAGGCTATTTGACGAAATGAAACAGTTTGCCACGTCGACGTTCCGTTTTCAAAATCTGCTCCACCGTGTAGTTGTCTTGCTGTGTTTTTACGACAGGCTGTAATTCCGTCTCGTAAAACGTCCCTAGCAACGGTTCCCCTTGAAGATCTTCCAGTTCATAGACTCGCTGCTGTCGGGGTAGGCGCCGTTTAATCAGGAAGTGCTCATCGCTCCAGTTGGGCAAATAACTTTTCTCGAACTTGCCCTTGACTTTACTGATCCGTACAGGGTCCCCGACCTTGTACACCGCCTTCGTCGTTCGCTGCGATGGCCTGGGGTACAAGACACGCCGGACTTGGGCTTCATTGCGTTGGGTCACGGTAATGGTGGCTCTCTCTATACTCCGGTGATAGGCTCGATTGTAACCACTCACAAGTTTCGGGAGAACATCGATGTACCGCCTTGTATTCTTATAGGTGAAAAATTTATACATGCGGCCTTTGAGTTTCCTGTTGAACCTTTCCACCACGGAAGCCTTGGTCTCGTTGTACGTATGGACGAAAAACACCTTCTGGGCATTCAGAAACTGTTGGGACGGTCTGTTGAGAAATTCCGTGCCTTCGTCGATTTGCAAATACAAAGGTTTGCGCCCGGTCATGAAGATGTCTTTGAACGCCGCTATGAGATTCGCCCCCGTTTTCGTCCGGATGGGTACCACCCACGCATACTTCGATAGGATATCGATGCACGTCAAGATATACCGATTTTCATCGTTGTGTTTGGCAAAGGCGCTCATATCGACCAAATCCGCTTGCCACTGGGCATCTATTCCTCCCACGATGACCCGGTTCCGTAGAAAATGACGACGGACAGATCGATGTATAGGTGTCTTGTTTTCTTAACCAATCTCGGACTTGGGCACGTTGTATCCCCTGGGGTTTGGCCGCTCGATAGAGAGCCGACAATGCACTATAGGCCGCCGGACTGTCGGGACTGTAGTATAAGTTATCCAACACCTTCTCCCAGCGCTTCATGGTGACAAATGATGATGGATCCTGGCTCTATCGTTTATTTATAACGGATATATCTTGGGCCGGAGTTTCTCTCTGATTTTCTTCGTTGGCTTCCACAGTGTCCATGGTAAATGACCAGTCCAACTCGTCTGATGACCGATTGATAAGCACTTGATCCACATCAACCACGGCATCTTCCAATGCAGACCATAGATCAGGGTGAAGGGTAAAATGCACTGTACCCCATCTAGCCGAGCCAATTGAGCAAAGAAAGGGCCGCGTGGGATGTACACATCGTGACACAAGTGGATGAGGTCGCCGTCCAGTTCACCAGACAACACCCGTTTGAATTTGGTCCAGCCCTCCCGGGACAGACGAATCTGGGCCGGGCACGGTTGTGTAGGGTCCGCATCACAGATGTATCCCACCTCCCCCACGATATCGACCTTATCCGCATAAACGTGCAGGAAAACCTCGGGGGTCAAGCTGAAATACGACTGTATTATATGCTCCGTCATGGTCAGTACGTGAATGGTACCAGATTTGACTGTCTCCCGTATTTATAGGGAGAACCCCGTGAGATCAAAGGATCGGGTGGTCAAAGTCTAGCGTGGTAATTAATGGCATCGTCGTCTGGTTCATTGCTAGACATTTGTTCCATTGGGTTCTGCCGCCGCTTCTCTCGGGGCACGAGCCCACTCCAACTCGTCTGATGACCGCTCGTCCGGTGTAAACAGCTGGTCCACGATAGGCACCACTTTCTCAAAGGCTTTCCACAGATCGGGGTCTAGGGTGAAGCCTCGCGTAGGATCATGGTAGCAGCCCAGGCGTGGGAAGAAGGGCCCACGGTGTACGTATATGGCATTGTCTATGTGGATGAGGTGTCCGTCGAGCTCGCCGCTCAACACCCGTTCAAATTTGGCCCAGCCGTCACGGTGTAGCGTAACCGTATTCGATACGGTATCAGCGCGCGACCAGCAAACATCTCCACGGTCTTCCACGAGGGTGACTTTATCTTCATAGTCGTGTAACCCCACCCGGGGTGTAAGGGGAAGGATGTCTCGTAGAACTGGTGACATGGTTGACCCAATGACGATCGGTGAATGACGCACACTGTGTCTGACCCTCGTATTTATACTCAGGTCCCACTGTCAATGCCACAGCACCAGGGTCAATAAGGCACAGACCATGACTAGGTTAACCAGCCGTCGCTGATTCCGGCGTGAGCGCTCGTGGTCCATAGCCCGAGCATCAAGAATGGCTGTCATAGTCTAGTAGTGGTGAGTGATGGCACACCTCTCCATCGAGTGCACTCTGTCGAGGACCGTTTCTGTGAACTCGTTCAGGATCTGGCGTCGCCCTCGTTGTCGTCGCCATCTGAAAACATGGACCGAACCACTGCTCGTTAACCCGTGAGTGAATTAACCACGGTCGCATGCTGTAAAATGCGAGTCGCATAGGGACGGGTGTCCGTCATGGCTCTGAAACCGTAGGAATGGAGGTGTAGGATCCAGAGAGACGTGTTTTATAGACCATGTCACACATGCGCGCCTAGACGTAGCTCTACAGGTGTAGTCCGTGATACGTACTATTCTGATGGGTTAGTCCAAAAAAAGAGAGCAACAACAACAACAAAGATTACAGCGCCGGACGCGCTTCTGGATCCCCTGGAAAATCTTCTCCACGTCTCACGCTGGTGAGGCTCAGGCAAGAAGCTCCGCTCGTCAGATAGGCTCAGGCTGGTCAGGCAGGCTGGTCAGGTAGCTCCGATCGGCAGGGCAATGAATGCAGCAATGTCCTAAACATTCCCACTTTTATATACCTACATAGAAGTATCCGGATGTAGGCGCGGACGTAGGCGAAAGCATCCCAGTACCCGGATGTAGGCGCAGACGTGAGCGAAATTCTAGTTCCCGTCCATTGGTTCTTTTATCGATCGCTCATTGGCTCTTTTTCTCGACCGCTGATTGGCCCAAATGGAACTGCCCATCCTTCTCAGGTTAATTTACAATCCCCTTTTTAGGTTCAAGATCTGTATATCGATGCTGCAACATTGGTGCCGAACCTTGCCGAAAGGGAGACCTTCGACCTGGATGTGACCTTTGAGCTTTTGACCCGACATTCATCCGCGCACTGCCGGTGATGACGGGCGTGCGCGTGCGGCCGGAGTAACCGCCGGGGCGGGCCGGGCCGGGCCAGGAAAAACCCCACAGACAGGTCAGGACATGCATTCCTATCATGTTCCCAGGTCACACCCAATTCACACAGACCCTCATGCATACCCGAATGCAGGCGCAGACGTCATCAAAATTCTGTCTGTCCCCACAGACAGGTCGGTACATGTCCTACCATGTTCCAAGGTCACGCTCCATTCACCCAAACCGGAAGTGACGTCATACCCCTAATTTTACATGCACCCATCCATGTCTGGATGCGCCTTCACGAATGCTTCACTTTGATACCTCACTCGACTCCATCGGTCCATTAATGGCCCACCTACACCGCAAAACGTTTATTTCCACACCCGTTTCTCACAATTCTCTGTCTGCGCATGCGCAGAATGTGGACAACGGCCGAGACACTACTCCAGGCGGTTGCTCCCTCACATATGCTTCACATGGATACCGCACTCGACTCCATCGGCCTATTAGTGGCTCGCCTAGGCCCCAGAATGTCTATTTCCATACACTTTCTCTACTGCGCATGCACAGAATGACGTCAGTTCCACGTCACATCCAACCCGTTGGATACTCCCTCACGTATGCTTTACATTGATACCTCACTCGATCCAATCGGCCCACTAGTTGCCCACCTAAACCCCAACACGTCTATTTCTATACTACGGCCAGACTGCGCATGCGCAGACTATTGAAAATGAACGACACACTAGCCCAGGCGGATGCTCCCTCACAACAGGGTCAAAATAAGACCTCATACGGCACCATAAGATCATTAGAGGCTCACCTAAACCCTAAAACGTCTATTTCCACACCTTTTTCCCAGAATTCCCTGTCTGCGCATGCGCAGTATGTTGACAACGGCCGAGACACTAGTCCAATCAGATGCCCCTCACATATGCTTCACATTGATACCTCACTCAACTCCATCGGCTCATTAGTGGCTTACCTAGATCCCAAAACGTCTATTTTCATACCCTTTGTCTATTGCGCATGCGCAGAATGACGATATTCCGATCCCACATCCACCCAGTGGGATGCCCCCTAACATAGGTTTCACATTGATACCTCACTCGACCCCATCGGTCCATCAGTGGCCCACCTACACCCCAAAAGGGCTATTTCCATACCCTTGGTCTACGGCGCATGCGCAGAATGACGATATTTCAACCCCACACCCAGCCCGTCGGATGCGCCTTCACGAATGCTTCACATTGATACCTCATACGACTCCATCGACCCACTAGTGGCCCATCTAGACCCCAAAACGTCTATTTCCATACACTTTGTCCATAGATTTAATATGCATTCCTAGTACCCGTTCTCTGCATGGCAGAACTGTACAACCCAGAGCAAGTCTGGACATGCCTTGATCTCGGGGAGCCAGGTGCTCGGCACGTGAGCTCACTCACGCAGACGCCAGGCCAGGTGTTCATGGTCGCCGCAACATTGTAGCGAACGTGCAACATTGTTGCAATTCGGGGAGCCAGGTGTTCGGCACGTGAACTCACTCACGCATACGCCAGACCAGGTGTTCACCGCAACATTGTAGCGAACGTGCAACAATGTTGCAATTCGGGGAGCCAGGTGTTCGGCGAAATTCTGGCGGGAAAACCCCCACAGACAGTTCAGTACATGGCCTATCATGTTTCCACGGACCTCACCGAAAAGACACGGACGTACCCATCGGACCTGACCGAAAAGAGACGGAGGTGGCCGAAGAGACACAGAGGTGACCGAAGACACACGGAGGTGAACGACATTGTGGAAAAACCCCACAGAGAGGTCAGTACATATCCTATCATGTTCACAGGTCACGCCCCATTCACCCAGACCGGAACTGACGTCATACGGGACTGGTGTCTTGAATGTTGCTTGAAATACGCTTATACTACTACTTATACCTCTTGGATTCAGTAGGGATATGACAAGGCCCTTGGGGTTTTCTCCCGCCGATGAAACTTTATTTTCAAATTATTTCTGTGTTATCTATTTGGGTATAATTTGCTGTATTGTATTCCTTATGCTTTGGTTGGTGAATAAATTCAATTCAATTCAATTGTACAGGTTGTGAGGAGCAGTAACTATAATACTTTATTTGCTTGAATGGCAGCCCTGTGAGGCATCCGGGGATTGACCTGGGATGTCGTCGTGCACACCACAGGTCATGGTAAGAATAGGCCTCAGCTCCTCAGACAGCTTGTCCTAAGAGGCGACTAGCTGAGGCATCCGCGCGTGTGAAAAGGAACAGGACCCCACCGGTGTGGTTCCCGGGTGTAAAAAAGAATAGAACCCAACGTCGTGATATGACTGAAATATAGTTGAAAGCGAAGTTAAATCATATCCACTCACTCACTCAATTGCTTGAATGGCGAAAATATGGTTCATACGAGTATGGTTCTTGTGTGAATATAACAACCAACATTTCTAATGTTCCATGAGAAAGGAACCACAAAGTGCAGTCAGGTAGACAAATGTCTCCGAGTTAAGCCTTTTATACCTCGAAGAGCGAGAGAGTATGGTATGCTATCGTAATCTATGGTCGCTTTCTATGGAAAGCCACCAATATTACTAGTCACAAACACTTGTTTTCATTCGAAATGCAGCAGAGAACAAAATTAATCGAGACCCGTTCTCGAGCTCGCCAGGTTTTGTTTTGATGTGGAGCGGAAATGTACGACTATCGAAAATGTGGAACAGATTCCAACAACATCAAATTATGATCGTGGGACTAAATATAGAATCTCTTCCAGGCCACCACGTGTAGGCCTACAATATTCGTGCGTCAACATGCCGGGTCTCACTGGTAAATTTTACGAGGTGAAAATCAGTCCACATTTCCGATAGTCGTGCATTGGTCTCCAAAGCAAGACATGAAATGGCGGGCTCGAGGACGGGTCCCGATTCATTCTGTTCAAGTCCACGCTTGTCTTGGAATTCGTGACGTCATCAATTTGGGTGTCCGAAAGTGTCAAGGTGTTTTCGAGGCGTTATCAAAGTGTAGTAGATGCATTGCAAATTATACATGCAGGGAGAAGGGCGTCATCAAAGTAGACACAGACTGAAGTGGTTATTTTTTTTCTGTTCCCATCATTCTGCGCATGCACAGTCGGCAGTATTACAAAAAGGGTGTGCCGCCAGGACCCTATACCTTGTACGTTATACGGTCACGAGGTTGCCGGCGGGTCTACGAGGTAAACGCACATGCATGCGTTTAAGCAACTCGGGTGATTACGTCACTTCTGGTGATGACGTCACTTCAAACATGGGTTAAGGGCTAATGATGAAAGAATATACGTGTGATTGGCCGGTCAACAGTAGTATAGTAAGTGCATCTGGACCGCCATTGAATGGCAGATAACTCTGTTTGAAGAATTCCTGGTTATCTCCCCTCACTCGTGCCGGAAATAACCTTTGACCCACCTGACCGGAAGTGACCCCTGGGGATGTATTCCTCCGCGGTGATCCGGCCTGGCGATGATCCTTATACCTCGCTATTTCCCCTGGTGCGCGAAGTTCGCCTGATTGAGCCTTGCCTACTGCAACACGAATGGCTTGAGTTTTAAAAAGTCATTTTTTTTTACTACAATGCACTAATTTTTATAATTTCTTATTCCCAGAACCTGTAGGTTTGATTGTGTACTATGGTATAAGACAAAAAAAAACAAAAATCGAGATTTTGAAGCTTCGACCCGATACAGTAACCTTAACGCCGTATCTTAACGCCTTAGCGCCTTAGCGCCTTAGCTTAACGCTTTGACGCGCTGTAGTAACACCTTAACACCCTATCGTAAAGCCTTGATGCATGTATGGTACACCCATTTCATGTTATACCTATCACATTCGTTCTTGCCCGTTAGATGTATTCTCGGCTGCTCTTGTCCAATCAGAAGCCACTCTCTGAAAAACTACAGACGTCGGAACTGTGGGGTACCACCCGGTGGCGGTGGTAGCTCCCGTGGAGCGGAGATCTTAGATCGGAAGTCTCGGAGCTCGGAGCTCTTGGAGCTCAGAACTCAGAAGTGACGTCATTGTACACATGCGCACGCATCTGTGATGCACCCACAGCCTGGTGTACCCTATGCCCTACCAAGCGTCACTTGGAAGAAGATATGGGGCTACCAACCTCCGAGGCCCTAAAAATCCCATCAGAATGCGCAAACAACTGTTTCAGAACATGCTGCCAGAACAATATCCTGGCCTGGCCGACGAGGAATATAACATACGGATCAGAGCGAACATGACCGAAGATTGAACTTTCTGAAATGGCGGTTTCTGATTGCAGAAGAGCAGCCGAAAATACATCTAACGGGCAAGAACGAATATCCTCTTGGATCCCTGCGTCCACATTTGTGGATATAAGATTTTAGCACCAACAAAAGAACAGGCGCTTTCACTGAGAGCAAGCATGTATGCCCTCAACTAAAGATTAGCAGGTTGTGCCATCCACCCAACATTCTTTAGGATTGCTGGTCACGTGACCTACCTCAGCCGTTTCAAGATAGGATCACCCACGAAAGGTGGAAATGAGCCCTTGTGGTTGGGTTTGTGGAAAATATTCTCCAAATGTTCCTTTGGAATAAATACTTGTAAAGCATGAAGTTTTGGTCTGTTTCTTTAATAAGTATAGATACAGCGAAACCTGAATAGTATGTGTCCACAAATAGTGGACATTGGGACCATATGCTATATAATTAATGTACTAGTGACGGCCTTTTTTATGGTGTCCTTGCATACTATTTTCTGGAATGATGCTGTTATCAATCATTTGTAGAGTAAAAAAGACAAATATACATGTATTTGACTGATGACCAAAGTCTCATTTTAACTTCATCTAGACTATCTGTAGTTCAAGTAATCACGTCCCAATGTTCACAGATGTGGACAAACTAAGAGACCAAACCGGGAGGAGTCCAAATGTTGCATGATATTGTGAACCCAAAACTAAGCACATAAGAAAAATATAGTTTTTAATGTGAAATGTTCCCCCCCCCCCCCTCCCCGCCCCCTAACAAATTTTATCCACTCCGGAACGACAAAAAATGGAGAGCTGAAACTCCTTGACTTCTTAGTTTATCATATTGGGGTCCTTTTGAGCCTATTTGCATAACCCCCAAGCAGAGGATCATGAGTAAATTCAAGATGGCGGCCACGCGGGTACCAGAAAAGTGATGCTTTTGTCATATCTCTTCAACATTTCTGCTTTTCCGCAATGAAAAGTGGGCAAAGCTATTTTATATCTCATCACATTAATATTTTCTAATTCATCATGCAGTTTTTGCGGAGAAATTGCATAAATAAAAAAATCGGGAAACCCGACTGAAAAATCGGCCAAAAAATGTCGTTTTTGAAAATGACGTCACTGTGACATCATCAAAGCGGCCATCTTAGATTGTTTATATATTTTCTGGTAGAGCTTGACTCAAGGGTATAGTGTGATAAGTTTCAGCCCGCGAGCTCAAGTGGTAAGAAAAATAATTAGTGGATTTCGGCCCCCCCCCCCCAGGCAAGGATAGGTCCCAAGAAGCCCAGGCCAGATAGGGTTAAGGCGTTACGATAGCCGTTAGCGGGCGTCACCGCATTTCCATGAATTAGTGACAATTCCATGGAATATCTAGAAAATCCGAGCTTCATGGCTAATTCACCAAGGCGTTGAAGCGTTGAACTAGGCTTTCGCGGGCGTCACTGTGTTACTGTCCATAAAAGCAAGCGTATCCTAAAGTCGTACACGGTCGAAGATTAAACTTTTACAAACGACGGCTTCTGATTCGACAACAGTCTACGAGAATTGTAAACATACCCAACGCGGCTCTCCCTGCGTGGGTATGATGTACTGGAGATGATATGGCCATACAGCAAGAGAAGGGGAATTCCCTTGGTCCTAGGTGGATTTTTTTTGCACCATTTGTGCCAATAGCGGACCCCAAAACGTCCATGATTCTCCATGGTTTAGATATAAAGTCCGTGTTTCGCTTTTTTTATATTTACTGGACGAATCCTAATTTTACATGCATCCCTGAAGATGCCAGCATACCCATTTTCCTGGATGACCCCCATGGTTTAGGCGTAAAGTCCGTGCTCCGTTTTTTATATGTTCAAACCAAATCCTAAATTGACATGCACCCACTAACCCACACCGCCTCTCTCGGTAGGCTCCGATCGGCTGGGAAGCGGCATTAGCCCCTCAAGACCTGGTTGATAAGGGTTTTTTTTCTATTTAAGGGGTAAAGTCCGTATTTCCGGATTTTATATGTTCAAACCCAATAGTAAGTTTACATGCCCCCTCCCATTACATGTTCGCCTTGGAGGAGCGCTTCACTTTGACACCTCCCACGACCCATTTGAAATAATGGAAGTGACGTCATAGTGACGTCAATTTGATAAGTAGAAAAAGGGTAAATTGGGGCCTATTCAGGGGGAGGTATGACAAGGGACTACTTTTTGTTCGGGGAGGCTTCTTAGTAGTATGGTCTACGGAAAAAAGGTCACATTTTGCCGGGGGAGGTAACTCTTGGTGGCGGTAGGTGGCGTTGTGGTTCTGGATTGCATCAGCCTTGGCTGTGTGCCAAGTTTTGAGTTCCCTCGGGTACAATTGAAGTGGGTACTTGGTCAAACTACCTCCAGTACAGAAGAGTTCCAAAGGGGAGTTAACTCTTGATGCACTTTTGTGATTTTCGGTCATAGTTATGGTTTTCTCCCCTGATTCGAACATTTGCATATTAAATCTATACGGGAAAATGCTTGTATGGGGTATGGGATATCCGATGGGGGCGTATGAGGTATCATTGTGAAGCTTAGGTGAGGGGGCATCTGATGGGCTGGGTGTGGGGTTGAAATAGCGTCATGCTGCGCATGCGCGGCGGACCCAGGGTATGGAAATAGACGTTTTGGAGCTAGGGGAGCCACTCATGGTCCAATGGGATCGAGTGAGGTATCATTGTGAAGCTTATGTGAAGGGGCATCTGATGGGCTGGGTGTGGGGTTGAAATAGCGTCATTCTGCGCATGCGCGGTGGCCCAAGTGTAGGGAATAGACGTTTTGGGACCTAGGGGAGCTACTCATGGGCCAATTGGGTCATATGAGGTATCAAAGTGAAGCTTATGTGAAGGGGCATCTGACTGGATCAGTGTTCGGGCGGTGTCACCATTCTGCGCATGCGCAAACAGGGAATTGTGGGAAAAGGCTAGGGAAATACACGTTTTGGGCTCTAGGGGAGCCCCTAATGGGCCGATGGAGTCGTATGAGGTATCCATGTGAAGCACACATGAGGGGGCATCTGCCTGGGCTAGTGGCTCGGGCGTGGTCACCAGTCTGCGCATGCGCATACAGGGAATTGTGGGAAAAGGGTATGGAAATAGGCGTTTTGGGATCTAGGGTAGCCCCTAGTGAGCCGATGAGGTCGAGTGAGGTATCAATGTGTAGCCTATGTGAGGGGGCATCCACCAGGGCTAGTGGCTCGAGCGTTTTCACCATTCTGCGCATGCGCAGACAGGGAATTGTGGGAAACCTTTACACCGCGCGCGTCGGGGTCAAAGGTCAGTTCCGGTCACGTGAACGGAAGCGGAAGTGACCTCACAGAGGTCGTATGCAAATGTCACTTCCGAGATCTGAGCTCCACAGGCTTTGAGCTCCAAGAGCTCCGATCCAAGAGCTCTGCCACACGGGAGTTCCCACCACCACCACCACCGGGCGTTGACGCCCTCAACGCCCGGTGGTGGCGGTGGTGGTGGTGGTGGTGGTGGTGTGTGTGTGTGTGTGTGTGTGGTAGTGTGTGGTGGTGGTGTCTACATATAAGAATGAATGGGCTAATTCACCATGGCGTTGAAGCGTTGAGCTTGGCGTTGGCGGACGTTGTTCCAAGAGAACTCGGAGCTCCGGAGCTCTTGGAACTCGGAGCTCCGGAGCTCTTGGAACCCGGAGCTCCGAGTTCTCTTGTAGCAACGCTCGTCAACGCCCGGTGGTGCCGTCGGAGCTCCGGAGCTCTTGGAGTTTGTAGCTCCGGAGCTCTTGGAGTTAGGAGCTCTTGGAACTCGGAGCTCGGGAGCTCTTGGAGCTCCGAAATTGATAAAGGGTTCATAGGTGTTTTCCCCTATTTTAGGGGTAAAGTCCGCTTTCCGCTTTTTTCTGGAGAAAGTTTTACATGCATCCACCCCACTGACTTGATAGGCAGGTCCCAATAAGCCCGGGGACCGATATTAGCCCTTTTGGCTAGGGTTGATAGGTGTTGTCCTCTATTTTAGGGGTGAAGTCCGTGTTCCGCTTTTTATATTTTCGGGAAAAAATCCTAATTTTACATGCACTCATCCATGACTGGATGCTCCTTCACGACTGCTTTACATTGATACCTCACTCAACTCCATCGGACCACTAGGGACCCACCTAGATCCCAAAACGCCCATGTCCATACATTTTGTCTACTGCGCATGCGCAGAATGACGTCAGTCTCACGTGTAGCGATGCGCTGATTGGTGGAGAGAACAACGTAGGATAGTTCTTGTGGGCTTCGGGCTTATAAAAGTGGCGGTAGGTGGGCATGTTCAGCATTTTCTGATACGCAGCCGACATGTTCTCTTGTTCAACCTGCCTGAAGCCATTTACTCGCCCAGAAGATCTGCGACGGCATGAGTCTTCCATCCACAACGGCGCACGGTATACTTGTACAACTTGCGCACGGTCATTTAATCGGGAAGATGCCTTACTGCGCGACGAACGTTCACTCCACGAGTAATGAATGTGATCAACTCTTCAAAAGACCCAGTCAGTTAAGACGTCATCAGCGTTTGATTCACAGTCCGTCACCACGGTATGAGCGACAACTTTCCACTAAAGAGGCACACAGGAGGGTCAGACCTAGTGAAGATGAGCCCGGGGAGACGAATGCCACTGGTGATGCGATCACGGAGAGCCCGCCTATACCCACAATTCAGAAGAGCGTAGATATCCAGCCGGTCCCTAGCATTACTGTTTCGAGTCATAGGGCTGACAACAACGCAGATTTTCTGGAAGATGCGGTGGATGTTCCTAGCGATCTGTTACATGAAGACTATCCAGTGAGTGACATCTATCGGCGCCATTGGCCCATGATACGACACTGTTTCCACCGTCATCGCCCTATTCAAGATATCTACAATTTTCGACTGACCAACCTCGCTCGTCTACGCAGCTACGTGGAAGCCATCTTCAATGACCAAGCTACGTCCTTCAAATTAAATCTGGCGTTTGGTTATATGCTGCAGCATAATGTTGTTGTTGTTCTCTCATCTTTGTTGTTGTTTTGTTGTTGTTGTTCTCATCTATCTACATCATGGCGTCAAGGTGTTATGCTAGGGCGTACCGACGAACGTTGACGGGCGTCACTGCATTTCCAATGAATTAGTGACAATTCCATGAAAATCGGAGCTTTTGGGCTAATTCACCAGGACGTCGAAGCGTTGAGCTTGTCGTTGGCGGGCGTTGCTCACAATTCCATATCTGCGCATGTGCAGAATGGTGACAACGCTCGAGCCACTAGTCCAGTCAAATGCCCCCTCACGTGTGCTCCACATTGATACCTCATACGACTCCATAGGACCAATAGTGACCCACCTCGACCCCAAAACGTCTATTTCCATACCCTTTTCCCACAATTCTCTGTCTGCGCATGCGCAGAATGTTCAACACGGACGACACACTAGTCCAGGCGGATGCTCCCTCACATAGGCTTTACATTGATACCTCACTCAACTCCATTGGCCCAATGGTGGCCCACCTAGACCCCAAAACGTGTATTTCCATACGCTTGATCTACTGCGCATGCGCAGAATGACATCAGTTCCACGTGATACTAATCCAGGCAGATGCTCCTTCACATAGGCTTCACATGGATACCTCATACGACTCCATCGGACGACTAGTGGCCCACCTAAACCCAAAAACGTCTATGTCCATACCCTTTTCCCACAATTCCCTGTCTGCGCATGCGCAGAATGGTGAAAACGCTCGAGCCACTAGCCCAGGTGGATGCCCCCTCACATAGGCTACACATTGATACTTCACTCGACCTCATCGGCTCACTAGGGGCTACCCTAGTTCCCAAAACGCCTATTTCCATACCCTTTTCCCACAATTCCCTGTATGCGCATGCGCAGACTGGTGACCACGCCCGAGCCACTAGTCCAGGCAGATGCCCCCTCATGTGTGCTTCACATGGATACCTCATACGACTCCATCGGCCCATTAGGGGCTCCCATAGAGCCCAAAACGTGTATTTCCCTGGCCTTTTCCCACAATTCCCTGTTTGCGCATGCGCAGAATGGTGACACCGCCCGAACACTGATCCAGTCAGATGCCCCCTCATGTGTGCTTCACATTAATACCTCACTCGACCCAATTGGCCCAATAGTGGCTTCCCTAGCGCCAAAACGTCTATTTCCATACCCTGGGTCCACCGCGCATGCGCAGCATGACGCTATTTCAACCCCACACCCAGTCCATCTGATGCCCCCTCACCTAAGCTTCACAATGATACCTCATATGACCCGATCGGATATCCCATACTCCATACAGGCATTTTCCCGTATAGATTTAATATGCCAATGTTCGAATCAGGGGAGAAAACCATGACTATGACCAAAAATCACAAAAGTGCATCAAGAGTTAACTCCCCTTTGGAACTCTTCTGTGCTGGAGATAGTTTGACCAAGTACCCCCTTCAATTGTACCCGGGGGAACTCAAAACTTGGCACACAGCCAAGGCTGATGCAATCCAGAACCACAACGCCACCTACCGCCACCAAGAGTTACCTCCCCCGGCAAAATGTGACCTTTTTTCCGTAGACTATTCTACTCTTCTTCCAGGAAGCGGCCGCATCACCGCGGAGGAATACATCCCCAGGGGTCATTTCCGGTCACTTGGGTCAAAAGTCACTTCCGGTACGAATCAGGGGAGATAAACAGGAATTGTTCAAACAGAGTTATCTGCCCTTCAATGGCGGTCCCGATGCACTTATTATACTAGTGTCGCCAATGCGCTAATGCACTATGATAGGACATTAAGGCGTTAAGATAGGGAGTTATGGCGTTGAAATAAGGCGTTAAGGCGTTGATACGGGCTACCCTCAGGTTTAACGATAGATGTTGTCGGGCTTTATTGCATTTTCTATAAATTAGTGTCAATTTCGTGGATATTTCGTGAATATCTATACCCATCCGAGCTTCTGAGCTATCGCACTAGGCGTTGAAACGTTTAGTCAAGCGTTGGCAGGTGTTAGTGTGTTAAGTCCATAGAAACAAGCGTATCCTAAGAACGTGCACAGTCCACGTTCATCCGTCAACATGGACAATGCATGCTCTGAGTGCTATAGCACGTTCACTAGACACTGAACAAGAGATACCGCTATATCCCTAAACATCCATTCCAATGCCCTCTTTCTACTAGAGCATAACTGCCTGTGCACAGATTGACGGCAGTTTCACTAAATCTCATCACAGCCTGACTCTCCCCCACGAACTCTTAAAACTGAGATCCGACTCGGCCTTTGCATTGTCAACTTTTACCCCAAAACTTCCACGCCAACGCCCTTCTTCTACTACTCCACCACACTACCTGTGCAGATTGACGACACTTCCAATACAAACCACACCAGTCGGACTCTATGCCACGAGCGCCGCACACAGGTCATTTGGACAAGAAAGGTGTTCCACCTCCACTCTGAAAAGACCATCCCTGACCTGCGTGCTCAACGCGCGTACGAATCATACCTTTTCAGCGGAATTCGACAAACGGCCCCTCCTATCCTACTCTACAGCATCAGCAAATAAGTACTCACACTTTGTAGTGTACTCCGCGGGAAAAATGTCCATCGGTTCGGTCCGTTTTTCCAGATTTTTGGCGATATATTCAGATATATAACGGAATTGGACTCCAATAACGGACTTGGACTCCAGATCTGGACCGGTGAAATCAGACGGGAGTAGTAGGAAGACGGCAAATTCATCATTTAAAAAATGAGACTGTGGAGTGAGGGCATTTTTCTTATATCACCAACATGAACACTATGCCCATTCCTACAGCTGCCAGCAATGTCATAGGGTGTTTAAAAAGCCATACCATTTACACAGCCACGAAAAGATCTGTGGTAACACCATCTTACAAAAGTACTTGGATGGTGAGTTCCACAATACACCCACCATTTTGAGTTCCCACTGCACAACGCTATTTCTCATATCGGGTAGTGTATGACTTCGAATCTATCCTTGAACCCATGGAGGCGGCGACCGCTAAAACGCAATGCACGCGATGTCGTTCCTGGCTATGACGCGGCTCCCGTCTGTTTGGACTCTACTGGTGATCCCATGACCTTATTGCTCGAATGATGACCTACTTGGAGACCCTTAGTCAAGCCAGTGTCGTGCACCTGATGATAACCTTCCAACCGTTCATCAGTAAACTGAACGCAAGTATTCCGACATTAGCCGACACTGACACCGAGGACGAAGAAGACGGGGATGTCTCAGTCAAACCGCCGTACTCCCAGAGACTCAAGCTGCCATTACTGGAACATTTCAATCAATTGCCTGTGATCGTATTTAACTCGGGACGTTACGATCTCAATGTCATCATGGTTTTTTTGTACCCCTACCTCGTCAAAGCCGGTAATGTCAAATTCGTCATGAAGAAGACTAACGACCACGTGGCCCTCTCCACCACCGCGCTTCGATTCTTAGATGTTCAAAATTATCTGGCGCCCAACTAGTCAAAATCAGTGGATGAAAGCCCACGACTGTACACAACAAAATGTCATTTCCCGTATAACTACATGACCGTCTGGAGGAGACGCAACTCCCACCTCGAGCCGCCTTCTACAATGACAGGAAAGAAGTCACCCGAAACAACTTACACTGAACTCCAGCAAGTATGAATCGGTGAAGGCATTCCGACTGTCCACGATTTCCTGGTGTGGTACATGAACTTGGATGTCGTGCCTTTCCTGAAAGCGACCGAGAAGATGTTCTGATTCTATCAGGGTATGGGATTGGATATATTTAAGGAGAGTGTCAGCCTACCCGGACTCGCGCTGGGTATCTGCTTCACGATCTGCCCACGTTCTTCTCCCTCATTGACAAAAAGAACACCGACATGCACACGTGCCTCAAACAGAACATCGTGGGTAGCTCAAGTCTGATGTTTCACCGCTACCATGCACCAGGTCTAACATATATTGGAGGAGGAAAACTGTGCGATAAGATCATCGGATCCTGTATGGCCAAACCGATGCCGGCCGGGTATTACACCCAGATGCTCCCTGGAGATGATCATTTCAATGCACAACGGTCCCATGCACGTCTGGTACAATGCTGGCTTGATTGGGTCGGAGACTCCCTCGGCATCATCATCCGCCAGCAGGCCAACAACATCAAGGAGCGGATCGGAGATCGACGCCTTCCCGTAGACGGTACTGCCCTCATCAGTCAACGACCGACCGTCTTTTAATTTCATTGGTGCTATTAGCTCGGGCACGAGTGTGGCCTGATGATCAACGCCCATGACCACCGCCGCTACAATGAGCGACGAGGACTCCCTTCAGAGGAGGTAAAGCAGAACAGAGAATATCGCATGGGTTTGGGGTACGATTACCACGAGGTGTGAGAGTGTGAGTTTCATGCAATGAAAGACCCCTGGTTGCGGCGGTTCATCTATCAGCATACATAAGCGACCATTGGATCAGCATTGGATCTGGACCACTCCCAGCTTCTCGATGACGTCCATTCGAACCAGCTCTTCGGTATCGTTGAATGTGACATGCATGTCCCCGAGTACCTGAAAGACACCTGAAAGTGTTTGTGGAATGCCCACCCATTTTCAAAAACACCGAGGTGAATGGAGATGGCATCGGGGACCACATGCGCCCATACGCTGAAGCCCACAACTATCCGACACAATCCCGGCTTATGTTGATCGACAGCATGTTTGACGACAAGGCCCTCCTCTGTACCCCTTTACTACGTTAGGGTATTTGTCACGGCCTGAAATCACCCGTGTCTATCAAGTGATGGAATTCAACCCCGATGCCTGTTTTCGTGAATTTGATGAGGTCTTCACCACCGCCTGTCGCCATGTAGATACCGATCCCACCGAAGCCATCATCGGAGAATCCATGAAACCGGTTGGCAATGCATCAATCAGGACCGCCACGTGAACGTGCATATCTGTGCTGAGAGGCAAGCCCGACGGCGCATCAACTCGCCGCAGTTCCGTTGGATGCATCCTATTGATAACACCATCTACCAAATCACGTCGGCCAAAAAGACCACCTGCCGCTGAAGATCGGATGCATATTGTACCAATATGCTAACTTGCTGATGCTGGAATTCCTGTACGATTTTATGCACGTATTCTTCGTCTCTGCGGACTGGCAACTTCTGAAAATGGGCACCGATTCCGTGTGCATCACTCTCTCTAATAAAGAATTGGAATCCTTCGTCAAATCCGAACTGGAAGAATATTATGAAGCCAAACGAGATCGATTACTGAGCGCGAGGACAACTACAAGTATGACAAAAGAACACCCGGCCTCTTCAAACTCGAGTGAACGGGTGAAGCCATTGTGGCCCTCTGCTCGAAACCTATTATTGTTATGGCGGGGACAACACCAATATGTTCAGTTGTAAGGGGGTGAGTCGACGCGACCCCAGCATTGACAAATCCCTGTTCCTCTAGGTGCCACAGGGTACAACCCGTGCCAGTGGGACCAACAAAGGATTCCGGGTCGTCGAGAACCAGATGCGCTCCTACATCCAGCAGCGAGACGCCTTTGCGTATTTCTTCCCCAAGTCCTGGACGATGGTGTGGTCACGATATATTTGGACATTTAAACATTGCAATGCTAATGGACTGTCACACTTACGCATTAATATGTCACTCATATTGCATTCTTGTATTCTTAATGTAAACACGACAACGTCTCAAGGATCCTTGTTGTAAATTATTAATTCCTACTGTCACCACTATTGTAGTTTGGATTTTCAGTAAACAATAACGCATGAGAACTGAAGTCCAGAACGGAGCTTGTACATTGAAATGATCTCCGGCCCAGTCGTACATCAGTACATCTCGATCTTCGACCTGGTGGTACACGTCAAATATCTGTGCGATAAAACAGGCAGTACTGGCCGCACACGCTACTACTCAGGGCTTGCAACGTTTGACTGTTCCAGCACCACGTCTCTGTACCTTTGTCCATGAAGGCCATTAATTCGGGATTGAGGGGTGGCAGCCGTACGGTTCAAGGTATTCGCCCTGGTCTTCTATCAAGTATACGGCCACCCAATGTTGAGCGGGACGAATCATCGGATCTTTGTTGAGGACGTTTGAGACAGGATACACATGGTCTTGCGGGAACTGGGCCATTTTCCAGTACGGTGGTAATCTGGTCTGTATCCGTGTTAGGAGGCGAAGTCACACTGAACGTTGCGCGTCCACTTGTATGATGTTGTCAAACTCGGTGTAGCAAATCACATTGATGGTATTCGGACGGCTCGTGCAAAGTGGATTAAGCTGGCGTAAGCTGCCTTGCTTCGCGATGTTCAGCTGATGGTGCTTCTCTAAGGTGGGGATCAGATCCAAACAGAACGACGTCTATCTAATGATATTCTCTTCATTCTGGCTGATTTGACCTGTCTCTGTAAACAGGCTCTGATAGACGCGAAGGAAATTCTCGCCTCCAAAGTTCGGTGTTAGTGCCCTGGCTGGGAACTGCTGTCCGTATACCTGCAGAATCACAAAACTGATGCCGAAATGTATAAATAGACGAGCGGCCGGGACCCTGTTTTTAGGAATAAAATGCCCCCCCCCCCCCCCTGTACACACCGTACACAGAGGCAAACTATGTCTCATCGGAAAGCTTAGACTCTCTTCGTTCAGATGAGGTAGGATGTGGTGGTGAAAACTCTTGCCGTATGATGAAAAAAAATAGAAAATACAAGAGCAATTGGATTGCATATTTCTACGGAAGGACTTATTATCTCCTAATTAGGAGATAAATCTCGGATTTTTTTTTTTCACACTGGCACTAATACGCTTCCGTATATTTCTACTTTTAAAATGGGGGTATTAAAATGACTATATCTTCACTCGTACCGGGCATATGGCAAAATGGTTGGTGTCAATTGATTGCACAAAGGTTCTTCAATCGTCTAATATAAAAAAGTATTATGACGTCATTGACCTGTGATTTCACAGAGGGTCCATCTCCAAAATACAATTAAATTGCGTCAAACGCATTAAAAACTATGTCAAAAGATTTTTGTGTGTGACATTCTTCAACGAGCGTCATTCACCATAGGATATTAGAAAAAAACACTAACTACTGCATTGTAGGACGGGTTTCTCGAATGTCAGCCACCAAAAATAATTTAGTTCCGTGATTTAGACATTCAGATTCAGTTGACGTCTTAGCTATGTATTGTTTTGTCAAACGTACAAATTAGTTTAGAATTGTAATAGGGGATCGTTTCAAAATATCTACAAAACAAACGGGAAGACGCAGAGTGGCACAAGGTTACAAAATTGGCGAAAGAGTGCTATGAGCATCAGTTTTTACATTTAATTTTCTGACAGCGTTAAATAGATCGCTGCAATACAAGAACATGTCTATAAACATACCCACTCTCCTGGTATGCCCCGACATCACAACAGCCTGAGTATAGAAGTTTTATTATAACATTGCTATATGTACTCATGTACCTCAGAGCAGTTGTTTCAGATATTTTTGGGAGTATAAATTCTGTATATCCCTGGCATATCTTTCATAAGGGGCCAAGCCCAATCATAGGTACAATAGGACAGTCCCGAGATAGAACTCTTTAATATAATAATAATACTTTTTTATTTCAGACACAGATGGTCTATAGAATGAACAAATAAATAATAAGATGTCAGCCAAAAGACAAATTACTAGCGAGTTACATAGATTTTGCGAGACCAACGACAAACTAAACGCGAAGTCTGAGACAAATCGGAAAGATTTGTAAGTAAGAAGTTGTCTGTCGACATAAGTCTGTTCCGTAGAGAATTAATCTGGCGTCGAATAACCTTTTAATAACATTTAAAACTGAGCACAGAGTTAATCCCAAACATGTAAGTAGCACTACAATTGCGCGGGGAGTGCATTAACCAGCGAAATACGTTGTTGTATGTGACACGCAGTTTTTTTTTCAGTTACATGACGAGTATGAAGACCGCAGATGGCTGCAATAGATACTGGTACAGTACGACGAGAAAAGTTGCTTCTTCGCATCTTGAGAACACACTCTTGAGAAAGCTGAGAACTTTCGGGCCAAAATGTTGGCACGAATGCATAATTTTCTAGTTTGCACAGACATATCATCACTCTCAGCGCTGGAAATAAAATGATCAAAATATTTGACGTTGTCAACATAATTCAGCTGTGAGCCAGACAGTTTAATAGAGGTCACTTTAAGGTCATTGAACTTTTTTGATCGAAAACACATGCATAAGCATTTCTTATAGTAGAGCAATATGGTGAAAACATTGTGCACTTCGAGGTAAAAGCACGAAACTTGGCATAGTAGTAGCTAAAGATGACCCGATCAATTTCTGATAAGGACCCACACAATTTTTTTCCAACATGGCCGCTAAATTCAAAATGGCCGCCATAATAATGGCCAAATACTGAAATTACCTTAGTTCATTGCTTGATTTGTGTCACAAGCCTAAAAACTTGGCATGATGCTAGCTATTGGTGTCTCCGTCATTTTCCATTTTGTGTCGGGGTGTTTACTACGACTTGAGGGATGTCCACGTCCTCTGTGTTGTCACTGATGACGTCATCACTAGGAGTAGTAGCCAAAGTGGGCATTTGAGGGGTGTGAAGGAAGATGTCTGGGGTAGAGATGGTCCATCCGTGGTCCGAATGGATCGTGTGGTGTGTCAACTTGTAGCTCTCTGCATGTAGACGACGAATGGTATGGTATTTGTTGGAAGTCGCATTGTGCTACGCATGCGCAGTTGGGCAGTAGTAACGAAAGATGTCATTTTGGACGTGGGAAATGGGCAATCAAGGGACCCATATTTGATCCAAATGGACCGGTTGGGGTATCCTAGTGAAGCTTTCGTGGGGTTGAGTCAGACTGGCGTGTTTTTGATTGGAAGTCGCGCGAATCTGCGCATGGGCAGTTGAGGTGTAGTAAGTAAAGTGGTCATTCTGGAAGTGCGCATGCGTATATTTGAGCGATTGAGGGACCATTCTTGGTCCGAATGCGTCATGTGAGGTGTCAGAGTGAAGCCCTCGGTGTGTATACCACGACTTGAGGGATGTCCACGTCGTCTGTGGCGTCATCGGTGAGGTCATCAGTAGGAGAAGTAGCCAAAGTGGGCATTTTGGGGGTGTGAAGGGAGGTTTTTGGGGTAGAGATGGACCATCCATGGTCCGAATAGACCGTGTTGGGTGCAATCCTGTAGCTGTCTGCATGTAGAAAACGAATGGTATGGTTTTGTTGGAAGTCGCATTGCGCTACGCATGCTCAGTTGGGCAGTAGTAACATCAAGATGTCATTCAGGGCATGCGTGGGAATGTTTTTGAGCGATTGAAGGGCCATTCTTGGTCCGAATGCGTCGTATGAGGTGTCATTGTGAAGTCCTTGGTGTGTAGACCACGACTTGAGGGATGTCCACGTCATCTGTGACATCATTGGTGATGTAATCAATCGGAGTAGTATCCAATGTGGGCATTTTGGCCTGTGAAGGAAGGTGTTTGGGGTACAGATGGACCATCCGTGGTCCAAATTGCCCGTGAGGCGTGCCCGACCCCCATCTTAAGGCATGGACGCACTAACGATGGTGAGTGAGTGAGTGCGCGCGCACGCGCGCGTGTGTGTGTGTGTGTGTATGTGTGTGGGTAGGAGTGTGTGTGTGTTTGTGCATGTGTGTGTGAACATCGTGCTTAGTTAGCCGTTTCTCTTTCGGAAGACATGGAGGCTCTGAAGAGCCGTTCTTTTTTTCGCTGGAGGACAGAACTGTCATAGCCACAGCGTCAGAGTCAATAGAACAAAGACCATTGTGAGGTCCACGAGCCATTGCTGGTTTCGGCGTTAGCGCAAAGGTGGACCGAACCACTGCTCGGTAACCCATGAGTGAGTTAACCACGGTCACATGCTGTAAAATGCGAGTGGCATAGGGATGGATCTGCGTCATGGCTCTGCAACAGTTGGAATGGGGGTGTGGGGTCCAGAGGGACGTGTTTTATAGGCGATATCACACATGTGCGCTTATATGTAGCTCTACGAGTCCGTGATAAGTGCTATTCCGATTGGTTAGTCAAATAAGAGAACAACAACAAGGATTACAGGTCAGTCATTTTATTATCCCCTCCATCAGAGCACACCCACGCTGGGGGAGCCGCTATCGGTGTGTTTACTATTCACTTATGTTATTGTCCGTATCTTGGCTGCATAGTCAGCTGCTCTTCTCAAATCAGAAGTTAATCTCAGACGGCTCTTGTTTAATCAGAATGAGAATAAGTATCAGTATAAGTCATGGATGGAACACAAAATGGAACACAAACTGTGGATGTCTTTCGGATTGATGGGGCTCAACTGACTGTGGAGTCTGAAGAATCGACCGCAATGCTGGCATTCATGGCTGGGTGCTCTTTGGACCGAACGTTGATGTCACCGTAAATTATCCTTACGACTAAATGACTTCCTGCAGATCGAACATGTATACTCGCCAACAGGATCTTGAAAAGTAGACACAAGTATGGAGTCAAACCCTAGGCTTCCTCAACCTTCAAGCGTGCATGTCCATGGATTACACTTTGGTGAGATCTCAACTGACTGTGTAGTCTGAAGTGGTGTCCACAGTCCCCACATTTGATGCCTGGATTTCTCATGGAGAAACCGTTCATGGCACTGTAAACTATCCAGGCGATTAAATGTATCCCCGCAGGTCTCGCATGTGTACTGGGCAGTAGCATCGTGGATGGTAGACTCATGGCGTTGTAAGTCGTGCAAGCGTGTAAAGGACTTGGAGCAACTGGTACACGAGAACATCGTGGCGTAAGTGGTTGAACGAATGACTGCTGAAAGAGTCAGAACGTTTGCTTTGATAGTGCGCTAGCTGGCGATCTATTTTTAGCACAACCGGTTTCGACGAAAATTCCGGTATACCGCCACTTTCATAAACCTTCCCTACAAAAAACTCCCCTACGTTGTTCTCGCCACCAATCGCCGCATCGCCGTCCTGCCTGTCCACACTTGAATCATGTATGTGTGTGTGTGTGTGTGTGTGCGTGTGTGTGTGTGTGTGCGGGCGTGTGTGTACACGTATAAACCGTAAGATGAGGACCAAAGCTTGAATTCTTACTATGTTTCCGAGGACCGACGTTGCTCCAAGATCCAGAAAGTGGTCCTTGGACTGTTTTTTCATATTAAAATGCGTTTCTTTTGGCAGCCATCTTGAATACGACTGTCATTTTACCGTGAAAGATAAAGTTTATTCGTAGCAGGAATTATTTGCTTGGCTTCAGCACAATACATTAAGTGCACAATACAGACATAATCCTTTACGCATTATATGATGATTTACCACTAATTTGACCATTATCATGGCCGCCATTTTGAATTTGGCGGCCACCTTGGAAAATAATTTTACAGATCTTTCTTGAAAACGGACTAGAGCATTAATAACAAGCATCGCTGCAAGTTTCATGACTTCGACTAAAACAATAAACAGTATTATTATCATATTGCTGTATTTGACCATTATATTGGCGTCTATCTTGAATTTGGCGGCCATATTGGAATAAAATGAGTGAGTCCTTATGGGTGCATTCCACACCTAAATGATGTGCGGCTAAAAACAGGCATGGGTTCGAATCTTCGGCCACAAATTGATGTAAAATCTTTAACAAAAACCCTGTAAAAGTATATATTTTCTAAATGAGCTATTGAAATTGAATATAAAATACGTACAATCCTCCTTAAACCTTCTTCAACTTTTCTGGAAAACTCCATAAAATATATGAAAATGTGTCAAATTCTACCCGCAACCCAGAGAAAACGTATGAAATGATTTTCTTTTTATGTATGTTAAAGTGTTTCCCGTCCAAGGAACAATTTAAAATGGCGAAAAAAACAGGGGGTCGACCTACTCGTTTTTTGTAAAATTTTATCGCCATAAAGGAATCATCATTTTCGCTTCCCGAAAAAGTGCGGATTTTGACCCGCCAGGTATTCAATTCCGGACACGATTAACTCTGTAGTGGCGAGTGGGTGCGATCAACAAGCAATTGTTATATCTTCGTTTAGAGAAATGGTTACGTGCAGCAGGGTGATACTATAGATATCAGCTAGTAGAAAGGTAAGAAGAATTACCATGCTGTCAAAATCGGGCGTCCTTCCTTATTATAAAATTAGGTGCACCCTATCAGAAAATGGTCAGGACATCTTTGGCTACTACCATGCCAAGTTTCATGCTTTTACCTCGAAGTGCACAATTTGGCTAGTTTTGTGCACAATATTGCTCCACTATTAGTGTTGAAGACAATATTATTGTCAGTCGCAAAAATATCACATATATCAAGTGGAATGCTGAAGGCTCTTGGCAGAGGGACTAATAAGGCATAAGTCGTCAGCGTATAAGTATAGACTTATGTAGTACTGTCTGTTAAATCAAGATATTAACAGACAGTGATAGTGTACTGTTCCAGCTGTCTCCCCTTCAGTGATTGGTCATTCACCCCGCCATTTTTAACTAAGACGAGCATTCTCATTGTATCACTATTTATAGGAGCCACCACAATCTTCATACACAACCATGTGACTGTCTCAGTTGACCGATGACATAGCGCGGCCTCGTTTTCGATTTCAAAATCTGGCGTCTAACTGGGAAAATGTTGTTGTTGCTGCATCAGCCGATCATTGGCTCTCCGTAGAAGGGTTCAACACTATAGGCTACGTATAAGTATAGGTGGTTAAAGGAGACTCCGGTACATTACATCCTAAATTGGACCGAGATATTTTGATGTCGAGTTCATGTATGTAGACATTAAAGAACAGGGGAGACAGAATCCCTCTTTGGCGAACTCCATTTCCAGCAGGGAACTCCCCGATAATGCATACCCACATCCTGGTAGCCATAAAAGGCGCAAAAGGACGTCATTGCCGCCGTGACGTCGAGTCAAGGTTAAGCACCGGGTAATGCTTTAACCTTGGCTCTACTGCAAAACCCGGAAAATAATTATCATTGTGGCTTTCAAAATAATAAATATCCAAACAATTTTGAAGATGTTATTGTCTCGGAGTTAAATAGGCATTTGCGAACACAAATCATCGCATGTAAATCTCCGTGGATAAAATAATACAGCATTTCAATGTTTAGAAATCGTTCGCTGCCTAACTTTGGCGTGACGCCACATGCGTCATGACGTCGTTTCGCGACTTCCATCTCGGGACTGTTCTATTAATATTTATGATACATAATCCCCAATAATATGATCTCGCTTATTCCGTGTTTCGCACATGGTGTCAGGGCAGAATTATCGCTCCTAGAGATATTTCTGCAGTAGGTATTGAAACATACCAATCTCAGCTTTGACACTTTTCATGTGTACACTGTTTACCAGTGCTATTTCTCCTAACGTCTTCTGTGGTTTTCAAGGTACATAAGGTCAAAGTTCTGTACAGAATCATTACAGTTTTATTAGCAGAGGTGCCAGGATAAAATTTTCGCTCATGAAGATCTTTTGTAGGTACCGGTATTGAAAAATATCAGTCTCAATTCGATTTTATCGGATTTACACATTTTATGTGTATTCTTAAATAGCGTTGTTTCTTATAGTGCAGCCAAGTCGTCATTATTGTTGTCTCTCTTCTGTACTAGAAGTCCGTCGTCAACTGTAGCTAGGAATTCGTCTAGGCACGGTTGATAAAGAGAATTCTTACTACTTTAATATCAGTCTGGATCTCAGCGGTATTATTCTGATGTATGTCTCGGTTCATGCCAGAATCGTTATACGATAGACATACGAACAAGATCAGGTGAACATATGACCAATCGTAGGAAAAATTCGTATTCAAGGTTGAAACACGCCAGGAACGTGGGTATGTTAATGTGTCAAAACAGAAAATCTCTGATTTCCTGCAAGACAGAAGCGATCAACAGTTTTCAATGATGCCAGCCAGACATCATGTTGTTCCAAAAATATAAAAAAAATATCAATCCGTATCGCTGATCAGTATTATTAATCCATATGATATACGTTGTAAAGTCGTTATCTCGAGTATGATGTATCTCAGTCACGCTTTGATTGTGACTGTTCATGTGAAAACTATGAGGATCTTGAAAGACATAGGTTCATACGGCCCCTATAGCCCCCGGTTAAGCGAAATTAGACACAAGTTACGAAGCATACCGCCAAAGATCTTCCACGCTACTCTCGTATTTTGCTATAAACATGCGATATGTATCGTCAAATTTGGAAAAACTCGAGTGGCGGCGCTTGATGATATAGCCCTCTTTTACAAGTTCATTAAATAGATTGAAAGAGACAGCATACTCATGAAATGGAGCAAAGCAGATAAATCTCGAATTGAGATTGATATATTTCAATACCTACAGAACTCCAGAATCGAAAATCCTGTCCTGATACCTTTGATACAAAATAGTAATAATTCTGTGCAGAACTTGGACCGTATGGATCTTGGAAACTACCGTCGACATTAGAAGAAACAGCTCTATTAAACAGCGCTACAGCAGAAACATAAGCGATAATTCTACCCTGACACCATTAAGAAACTGTAACACAGCAAGGAAGCAATCAGATATTGCTCAATTGTATGCCCCCCCCCCCCTTCCGCTTTAATCTGACACTGCCCCGCCATTGTTCTGCTGTATTGGTCTGTGGAGGCCTAATTTGGATAATTATAAAAATTCTGTTTCAGTCACTTTTTTCCGGATGCCTCGCATAATACATATTCCAAGTATCGACCAACAAGTAATAATACAATATTTTGATGCAAGATGGTCGCCCGGGTGCTTTCGCCAAATCCAAAAATGTGACCTGGTTATGAGACCTACGTTCCTTGAGAGTATATTGTGGTGAAATTATGAAGCGATCGTGAACTTTGAATTTTGCACCCAATTGACTCTTTTTGGGGCAATTTCATACTTCAGGACCTATGTGGTCTGTTTTGGAAAGTGGAATAACAATTTCATAGCCATTTACCCAGTCCAAATCAGTTATGGACTGAGATCCAGCCTAGACAAATAAATATGTCCCATTCATTTAGGTTTGATGAACAAAGGGCCATAACTCTTGAAAATATATCCGAAAGCAGAGAAACTTCACGCTGTACAACTATGGGGCATTGACAACATATCATGCAAATTCCATACTTGTCCATACAATATTAACCGAGATCCAACCCGGACAAGTCCCAACTCAAAAAGATTTCAAGAACAAAAGGGCCATAACTCTTGAAAATATACGCGAAACGCGGAGAAACTTCACGCTGCACAACTACAGGGCACTGACCACATATCCTGCAAATTCCATACTTGTCCATACAATATTAACCGAGATCCAGCCCGGACAAGTCCCACTTCGCAAAGACTTGATGAACAAAGGGACATAACTCTTGAAAATATACGCGGAACGCGAAGAAACTTCACGCTGCACAACCACAGGGCACTGGCCACATACCCTGTAAATTTCATAATTGTCCATACAGTATTAACCAAGATCCAGCCCGGACAAGTCCCAATTCACGGAGATTTGAGGAACAAAGGGCCATAACTCTTAAAAATATAAGCGAAACGGGGAGAAACTTTACGCTGCACAACTGTGGGGCACTGACCACATATCATGCAAATTTCATACTTGTCTATACAATATTAAACAAGATCCAGCCCGGACAAGTCCCATTCACAGAGATTTCAGAAAAAGGGCCATAACTCTTGAAAATTATACCGGAACTCGGAAAAAGCTGGTCACATTCCATGCAGGTTTCAATCCTATCCATCAAATATTAACCGAGATATCGCACGGACAAGAAATTCGGACGGACAGTCGGTTGGACAGACGGGCGGATGGGCAGACGGACGGACAAAGCGATCGCTATATGCCCCCGCTCTAATTAGAGGGGGCATAATAATACTGTATAGCAGCACATATGTACGAAGCACAGAACAAGCGAGATCATAATATTGGAGATTATATATCATTAATATTAATTGTATTGATGATTAGGCTTGACCCTTGTTGAGAGTTATGCTTGGGATATACAGATGATATACTTCCCAAAATATCCGAAACAACTGCTTTGATATACATGAGTACATATAGTGATGTCCTATATACTCAGACTGTTGTAGGGTCAGAACATACCTGGAGAGTGGGTATGTTTATGGGCATTTTCTTGTGTGATATTAAACCATACACGTAGGCTTCCAAGAACATACTATTTTAATATTAATTTTAGATGATCTAAATATTTTTGAAATTTTCAAGAGATGGAAAATCAGTGACCTGTAAAGAGTAATTTATAGAACACTGTATCGACAAAACCTATTAAATGTGGTAGATTACCAAGAACATACTGTGGGGAAACATGTACATTGCAATAGTAATTATGAGATGACCACAACGATAATCAAGATAACATTTGACATTGCTTTAAAATTAACAAGAGATAAAAGAAATCACTGAAATATATTCATTAAGTCATAAAACATTTCTATCAAGTATTGCTGAAGTCAGATGTTTGACAATCTTAGATAAACGCTTAGTAGACATTGAAAATGTATAATTTTGACAGATACTTTCTGTTCACATATTCTATTCTCTATTGTAGCGAGAAACCTTATATAGCCTTACAATTCGTGCAATGATACACAGTACCGGTGGCAAGAACTTGACACAATTATTTGAATTTCATTACATTGAATTTTGAATTGAAATTTTTTATTCACCAATCAAATGAACATCTATATACAAAAATATGGTATCAATTATTACAAAATTTGAGCAAACAGTATAATCTACATGCAACGCAATAAAGTGATTGGCGGGAATAAAACCCCAGGGGGCTTGTTCTATCCCTGTAAGACAAGTGGGTAGCGTTTATATATATATATGAATATATAGTTTATAATACACATTTCTTCTTTACTTTATAATATATGGTGATTAGTGAATAATATTAGCTCTCTATTGACTTTAAAAAATATAATTTTACCTTTCCAGCATTAGTTACGATAATGGGGTTCACATTTCTAGTAGATATGTTTTTAGTTTGGATTTGAATAAAGAGGTGGATTCGATACATTTGATCAGAGAAGGTAGTTTGTTCCACTCTCGAGGTCCTTTAGTTTTTGTGATATGACAAGTTTGATTTATAGATGGGTCGGTAAAGGTTCAAATTTTGGCTTCTAGTTTGGTAACGGTGTATATCTGATTGTTTCGTAAAGTAAATTTGGAAGCTTAAAGGTAGTAATTCTGGGTGGTGCATAAATTTATGCACCATCAACAGACATGCGTACATATTTAATTTGGGTAGCTGTAGAATTTTCAATTTTATAAATAATGGTAAGGTATGGTCTAGCTTTTTAGCAATGCTCGTTTCTTCAACATGATTAGCGGATTCAAATGAGTGATATATATATTCCCCCAGAGAAGGTTACAGTAAGACAAATCAGGGAATATCAATGTGTAGTATAATATGTATAATGTTTTCTTATTTATTGAATGTCTTATGTAATTAATGATTCCGATATTTCGTGAAATTTTATTACAGATATAATTTATATGTGATTTCCAGTTTAGTTCCTCGTTAAAAAAGACGCCCAAAAACTTGAATTTACTGACACAATTTGATGTCCAGAAATAGCTAATTCGACATTATCGATTGATCGCTTTCGGCTATTTGGCTTAATGATAATATACTTTGTTTTCTTTATATTCAGTCATAGACGGTTACAACAGAACCAGTTATGTATTTTATGTAATTCCTCAGACATGATTTTAATGGTGTCAGCAAGGTGTTCAGAAGAATAGACAGTACTAGTATCATCAGCGAAGAGAATAATTCTGTAGCTCTATTCAAGTTGTTTATGTATATAAGGAAGAGTATGGGTCCTAGAATTGATCCCTGAGGAACCCCGATTTCAACAGGTAGACAATTTGAGGAACTGCCATTATAGACTACAGTTTGTGACCTATTTGTCAGATAACTGCGAAACCAACTAATTGACTGTTCACGAAATCCATAATGTTCTAGCTTAGAGAGAAGAATATTGTGATTCATGGTGTCGAAAGCTTTGGATAGGTCTAAGAATGATACAATACTGAAATTTTTAGATTCTTTTGCAGATGCGAGTATATCATACAAAGTACACGCAGTCATGGAAGTAGAGTGGTTGGCCCTTAAACCATATTGATTTTTTTAGATTACATCATTTGCTTCTAAAAATTATCATCGTAGCAGCAGGCTTCTCAAGTATTTTGCTAACACACGGTAAGATAGATATTGGCCTACAGTCCGACAGAATTGATTGGTCTTCAGATTTAAATATGGGTGTTATTTTAGCAGATTTCCAGACGTCAAATATGGGTGTTATTTTAGCAGATTTACAGACGTCAGGGACAATACCAGAGGAAAAGGAAAGTTCCATAATTAAAGTAAGAGGCTCGGCGCAGACACTAATTTCACAAGTGACATCCGGATATCATCTAACCCAGGTGCGGCTGATTTCATATTCATTAGTGTAGTTTTAACAATTTCTGGGGTTACTGGAGAGAAATGGAAATCATTAGGAACTCGAGTATCAAGATACGTTCTGAAATTGATGTCAGTTTTAGGTATTTCGGAATCTAGCCTTGATGCTATTGTACTAAAATACGCATTAAATTTAGTGGCAATTGTTTCATTACTTGAAATGTCTTTGGCATTTGAGTTGATTTGTTTCTGTTCATCAGCTGGTTTATTGTTTTCCAGGTGCCCTTTATATCTTGATTGGTTTTATTAAATTTCAGATCGAAATATTGCTTCTTGGATGCACGTATAATGCGATTTAATTTATTTTTGTATATTCTATATTTGAGGCTGTAATAGTTGTCAGAGGGAAGCAATCATTATATATGTTTGTAAATTTTATAACGAAGTTTTCCAGGGTCAAGCTGGGGTCAGTGCCATCGTGCTCATTTTCATTCCAGTCACTGTCCCGGACTGTTTGGATAAATCTTTCCTTTTGTTCATTTGTAAATTTACGGTTCGTGATACTGTGTTCAACTGGTGTACCGCTGTAACTGGTTTTCAGAATATGGAATTACAAGCGTCTAGTCCGTCATTCATAATCCAGCCGTCGTCCATTAGAGAATATCCGCGTCCATAATCCAAAGACCTATTCCATTTCCATATAACAGTATTAGCACCAAATTCAAAAAGACAAAGTATACATAAACATAGGCTTGTTTCCTGCAAGAGAGAAGCGGTCAACAATTTTCAATGATGCCGGCAAGACATCATGATGTTCCAAAATATCAAATCCGTATCGCTGATACTGGGAAGTGATCAGTGATGTCAGTTAGAAAGATATCGGATAACAGATTTTCCCGGTGAAAGTTAATAAAGACGTTATCAATTAGAGTTGCTGAGCGGGATCGGACTCTTATCGGTTTAGTAATTTGGGGAAAGAAATAATGGGATTTCAGGGTTTTAAGAAATTCCTTGGTTGGCCCGTGTTGATCGGTTTTAAAAAGATCGATATTAAAATCACCCATCAAAACACACTTGTTGTTTTCGATATTATTTCATTGGAGTGAGTGAGTGAGTGAGTGAGTAGGATTTAACGTCGTTTTCAACTATTTGATTGGAGGAGAGATAGTAGATGACTATTGAAATTATTTACATTTTATCCAGGGGGTCGATAAAATAAGCCTACCAGGTATTTCGTATCTTGAAACATTAATTCCAGGAAAAGTGATTCATATTCATATTGAATAACTTAGTAAAGAAACCATAATTGTGTATTTAGAAAATATTTCACTGGGAATTTGAAGATGACCCCCGTGTGACGTCAAGAATCAAGAGAGCTTAACATAACTGTTATCAATCGATTCCCCGTTTAATGGAAAGATATTTGCTACTTCACTACTGTGTATTGGTGTAAAATTAATAAAGTTATTAACACTAAAGCAAATCCACTCCCTTTCCTTTTTCGTGACGATAAGACTCGACATCGGGTCGTTTGAATGGATATATTTCAAGACCACATCCGGTCTAACAAAAAAGTACATAAAATAAGCTTTCAAATGGCATAGGATGTGGCCGTGCATTTTACTCCTAAAATAAGGCGTTTTTTTTTGCAAATCGCCGCTCGCCTAAGAGTCAAAAGGGTTCTCTGGGTAGGCTCCGCTGAAACTGGTACTCTCCACACAGGCCAGTGCCAATCGCTTGGGCAGTTTCTCCAAGAGCAAGTTTTCTTTGTTGGCGCTCATATTCCCGGCAGGCTCAAAGAACACTTTGGCTCGCACACTTCGGATAGGGTACTGAGCTGGTGTTTTCTCCAAGGCTTTGAGGTGCCCCAATTGGACGGATGGATTCGGTTTCATTTTTCGGACGTACAGGACTGCGTCTTGGATGACAATCTTATAATCAGCTGCGTGCCCTACTACGCTAGTGGCTATCAAGGCGAAGGTCGTGGGCGCCCGTATCAATCGGATTTTAATGGAGATCGTGTTCAAGAAAACCTGAGAAAAACCTCCGCCTGGTGCAGCCAGAGATTCGTTGGGCTTACCGTTGCACGATCGACGATACTGAAGCCATCGTGGGTAGGCTCCGTGACGATCTTGGCGTTCACATACAAGTATCTATGGGATAAATCCACAGAGCCTATCCGCATTGCTGATGGTGAACTCGATAGGACCTGTTTAATTGATGCTGGATCATAATCCCTAATAATGCTGGATAATAACTCATAATCCCTGTTCGGCAGTGGTCTGCCTCGGTGGGACGGTCAATAAATCAAATTCACTGTTGGTAGAAGGGCAGAACCCGGCGTGGATGAATAACATGTTTAAGCAAAGATATTCTGGGTCTTCGATGTGCCTTCTCGCTAGGTCGGTCGTCGTCTGGTGCGCAATCTCGGTGGTGGTGCAGGCCTTTTATTCCCTACGGTGCGTTGTGCTTTGGCGACCTAGAACCCTCCTGCTTCTTTGGCCTGGCGTTTCAGTGCTCCTCGGATTGGAACACCACTGAACGCATCTCCCAGCTTGTTTTCCGACGCTTTCACCCCGCGCATCCCCAGTGGCAGGAAGGTTTTGACGATGCTCCCTAGCACATTCCCCAGCCCATCACCTCGTTGGATGCTTGTACCTGCAAAGACTGTTGGGTATAATAGTCCATATAATTGTGTGCATCGCACTCGTAATGCATCTTTATTATACAAAGTTGGGAGAGCGTGCTTGTCGAAAATGAAGTGTGACCAACACTTTTCCAATTTCGAATACCAGGTGTTGTCCGGTGTCCTCTCTTAAATCGATGGTGATGGCACTGATGGCAATCTATCGCACAAGCTGATAGAGTACGTGGTTAAAGGTCTGTGTGACCTGATCTTCGTAGCCCCCTTGTACCGAACAGACGCGGAGTAGTGGCGCATTAATATCGCCGACAACGTGACCACCTCTGAATAGACATAGAGCCCATACAAGCCAGCCTTAACCCTACCTTGCCTTGGGGGGGGGAGCAAAATGGCCCGCCTACCAAACTTTCTGCGCTATCTCCGGAACGACTAAAAATAGAGAGTTGAAATTCCGTGACTTTATAGTTTATCATATTGGGGTCATTTTGAGCCTATTTGCTCAACCCCTGAGCTGAGGATCATGGGTAAATTCAAAATTGCGGCCACGTGGGGTACCAGAAAAGTGATGGTTTTGTCATATTTCTTCACAATTTCTGCTTTTCCGCGATGAAAAGTGGGCAAAACTATTTTATTTCATATCACATTAATATTTACTAATTTATCAGGCAGTTTATGTGGAGAAATTGCATAAATAAAAAAACGAAAAATCTGACCGAAAACTCGACCCAAAAATGTCGATTTTAAACGTCAATGTGACGTCATCAAAGCGGCCATCTTGGATTTTTCTAGTAGAGCTTGACCCAAGAATATAGTGTGGTAAGTTTCAGCTCCCTAGCTCAAGGGGTCAGAATAATAATTATGGGGTGGTGGTGGCATTTCAACTCCCCCCCCCCCCACCCAGGCCAGGACAGGTCCCAAAAAGCCCAGGCCAGATAGGGTTAAGATCCAGTATTCTCTTCCCCTGGGGCCGACCGGACCCGACATAGTTATCCGTCTCCAGTGCACTTCAACGTCTTGCTGAAACTTACGGTCACATTACTCTGCAGGATGATCAGGAACTTGTGGTTCCACTCGTGGTACTCCGTGTGGATCATATACACAAACGAGAAGATATTGATACCTCCCTGGCTCGAGATCTGGATGAGATTACGCAACGCCTGGACAAATATTTTGGGTGTATGGTACTGGCCTTCGGGAAGAGTAAAGTTATAGGTGTTGCTTAGTACACGAGTTTGTACCACACCGTAACATGTTGCACGTTGTACCACGTGTAAAGATATTCGATATACACTAGACCACATTCCCAACGTCCTGGAAGATGTAAGGGATGTGGCAGTTGTGTGACATTATGGGCTAAGGTATTGTTGGGAAACACTGCACCCCGGTTGGTTTTAAAAGTTTTTCCATTCCTCGGGGCTTGTTGCCTACGTTGTGATTGCCACACGGGTTTATGCCCTGTCATTGATCTCGAGGGGTGTGGTCTGCGGGGTGTTGCACGTGCGTCTGCTGCTGCATCCAATCTCAACGCTGAGGATCTCCGACCATTTATTGCGGCACGTGCATGTCTTCCAATCCTTGAGCGAATGCATTCAATCCTGTAGGGGCCATCTGTGGCCTGCGTTGACGCATCAGATCATTCACCAAATCCACCATATGAGTGCCGGCTACCACTTTGTTCTAAACCAGAAAATCGGACAATCTGACCGAAAAATAGACCCAAAATGCCGTTTTTGAAAATGACGTCACTGTGACGTCATCAAAGTGGCCAGCTTGGATTTTTGCTTACACTTTCTGGTAGAGCTTGACCCAAGGGTATAATGTGGTAAGTTTCAGCCCCCTAGCTCAAGGGATAAGAAAAATAATTAGGGGTAGGGGCATTTCAGTCCCCCGGGCCAGGACAGGTCCCAAAAAGCCCAGGCCAGATAGGGTTAAAATCTCCGACCATTTCTTGCGGCAAGTGCAGGTCTTTCAACCCTTGAGCGAATGCCTTCAATCCTGTGGCGGGGCCGCCTGTGGTCTGCGTTGACGCATCAGATCATTCACAAAATCCACCTTATGAGTGCCGGCTACCACTTTGTTTTGAACCAGAAGCTCGCCTTTTTCATTCCAGGTTCGGATTGTCTTTCAATGGTTTTAGCAATAGCCCACCCCTCCACTGGAGCGTGTAGGTTCTTTCATGCTTCCTCTGCCACCTATTGCGGGGCTGGGGATGGTACACCTGGTGTTGTCGGTTATGGGACAAGTGGTGCTGGTTGTACACGTTGCGCTGATTGTGCAACTGCCGCTGGGCTTGGTCCAAGGGTTTTATTGTCCCATGAATGTACCGTTGAAGCGTCTGATTATACTGGTGTATTTTCTCACTGTCGCTGAACTCGTGGCGTTGTAGAATCTGTTGCATCTCTTGATCGACTTCGTCTTCCCCGTATGTGGAATGGCGTGCGGCGACTGTAGCCTTGAAGAAGGCGTGGGTCCACCAGGGCCATTTTTCGTGTGGTTCGTTGTCGACCGAAGGGTCCACCCAATGGGGGACCTAGCACAGGGGCAGCCAACGGCGCAAAAATGACTCCGAGAAACCCGCCTTTCTGTAAGATATTTTATTCTGTGTTTGAGAGAATCGCGTCTAGGCCAGGGTCCGGAGGCCTGTCCTATACTTGGCGAACTTCGCCTTCTGAGTCGGAGTCAGTGGCACGTTCCCTTTTAAGATATTGAGTCCGATCTCACACAGACAGCAAACGAGATCTGTTTCTGTGTCACGTACAATAGTCCGAATCAAGTTGGGTGGGGCAGTCTTCAGTACCCGGAGCGTCGGAACATGCTTCCGTACTCGAGCTAACATCCTGCTCAACGAACGCTGGAACCCCCAACCCTAACCATTTTATTAGTTGATTAAAAAGACAACATGTACAAGAACGGCGTTTTCGGATTTTGTTATTTCCCCCTTCATCACATACACACCCCAGCTGGAGGAGCCACTGTGGGTGTGTTTACATTATTTTTACCCGTACACGTGGTGGGTTTCTCCGGGAAAGATACTGGTCAGTAGTCGAGGGTGGTCGAAGAGAATATACCCGTATT
>JAVTVY010017247.1:0-64671 GCA_036873755.1 Hanleya hanleyi | reverse complement strand
AGGTATTTGGTGTCGAGATGGACCATCCTTGGTCCGAATGCGTCGTGTGGGGTGTCATTTTGTAGCTCTTGGGGTGTAGACCCCGATCTGAGGGCTGTCCACGTCATCTGTGACGTCATCGGTGACGTCATCAGTACGAGTAGTAGCGAAAGTGGCTATTTGGGGGCAGTGAAGGAAGGTATTTCGTGTAGAGATGGGCCATCCTTGGTCCGAATGCGTCGTGCGGGGTGTAATTTTGTAGCTCTCGGAGTGTAGACCCCGATTTGAGGGCTGTCCACGTCATCTGTGACGTCATCCATGACGTCATCAGTACGAGTAGTAGCGAAAGTGGACATTTTGGGGCAGTGAAGGAAGGTATTTGGGGTAGAGAGGGACCATCCTTGATTCGAATGCGTCGTGGGAGGTGTCACGTTGTAGCTCTCGGGGTGTACATCCCGATTTAAAGGATGTTCACGTCATCTGTGACGTCATTGGTGACGTCATCAGTACGAGTAGAAGCGAAGTGAAGGAAGGATTAGTAGTATAAAAGCGCATTTCGGGCCCTATTGACCTTGCGACGCAATGCGCTATGAGTGTATGCGCGCGTGTGAGTGAGTGAGTGAGTGTATGATTGAGTGAGTGAGCGAGTGAATGAGACGTCCCCAACGCCCGTCTTAACGCATGGACGCACTAACGAGGGCGAGTGAGTGAGTGTGTGAGTTAGTAAGTGAGTGAGTGAGTGAGTGAGCGAGCGAGCGAGTAAGTGGGGTCCGACTGGACTAATGTATTGTCCGTTTTCATCATTTTGCGCATGCGCAGTTTGGCCGCAGTATAGAAAGCAGGCATTTTGTGGATTCGTGGAGGTTTGTTGAGTGATGGACCATCCCTGGTCAAATGGACCGTGTGGGGTATCAGTGTGAAGCTCTCGAATGGCTGTCACCCGTCAACACCCGTCGTTACGCCTTAACGCCTGTCTCAACGACTTAACGCCCTATCTCTACGCCTCAACACTCTAACATAACGCCTTGACGCCATGATATAGGCCGGAGAGAGAACAACAACAACAAGGATGACACATGAGAGAACAATAGCAACATGGAGTTTTTTCATATAGTTTATTCTCCCCAATGTTACATCATACCCACGCTGGGGGAGCCACGTTGGGTATGTTTACAACTCAAGAAGACTCTTGTCCAATCAGAGGCCACCATTTGCATCCGTCATATTCGTTCCTGTCCTTTAGTGTATTCTTGTCCAATCAGAAGTCTACATTTCAGAAAGTTCCATCTTCGGCCATGTTCGCTCTGAATCATTTGTTCTAATCATCGTCGGGCAGGACAGGATACCGTTGAGGCAGCATATCCTCAGATAGTTGTTTGCGCATCCTGAGTATCTATCAGTGCATGGGTGAATACATTCATCCGATGGGAAGATCCCGTAATTTGGTCACGAAGAACGTAACATTGGTCACCCTCTCTACGACCCACTGGATGTTGGGGCGCTGGTTATAGGCCCATTCCAAGGCATCCAATTGGTCCACTTGGTCCAGCACGGGCTGTAGCGACGGTTACATGGTTAATGATGTTAAACGGTTGGTGAAATACCCGGATGTTACTGCTTGGGTAAAAGTATCGGGCTTGTCCTGTCTCCTTATGCTGCAGTACATAACCAAACGCCAGATTTAATTTGAAGGACGTAGCTTGGTCATTGAAGATGGCTTCCATGTAGCTGCGTAGACGGGCGAGATCGGTTAGCCGGAAATTGTACATATCATGAATAGGGCGATGACGGTGGAAACAGTGCCGTATCATGGGCCAATGGCGCCGACAGATGTCACTCACTGGAATTGATCACCCCTCCCCCCATTTAACCAGTATGGAGCTATACCCATACAGGCATTTCCCCGTATATTGTATATTGAACGAGTCAGAATTCCGTTTTTCATTTATTTATTTTTATTTTCTGTGAAAACACCTGATTAACTGCATAGGCAGGCCCGGATAAGCCCGGGGACCGAGATGATCTCTTTTGGATAGGGCTGATATGAGTTTTCCTCTGGTAAAAGTCCGTGTTCCGCTTTTTATATTTTCGGGACAAATCCTAATTTTACATACACCCACTCCCACACTCTCTCAGCAGGCCCCGATAAGCCAGGGACCGATATTAGCCCTTTGGGATAGAGTTGATAGGGGTTTTCCTCTATTTTAGAGGTAAAGTCCGTGTTCCGCTGTTTATATTTTCGAGACAAATCCTCATTTTACATACACCCATGACCCCAAGTCCCCGACTCAAATGAATGGACGGCATACAAGTCCGTTCATGCACTCTTAATCACAGTGCATGGGTGAATACATTCATCCGATGGGAAGATCCCGTAATTTGGTCACGAAGAACGTAACATTGGTCACCCTCTCTACGACCCACTGGATGTTGGGGCGCTGGTTATAGGCCCATTCCAAGGCATCCAATTGGTCCACTTGGTCCAGCACGGGCTGTAGCGACGGTTACATGGTTAATGATGTTAAACGGTTGGTGAAATACCCGGATGTTACTGCTTGGGTAAAAGTATCGGGCTTGTCCTGTCTCCTTATGCTGCAGTACATAACCAAACGCCAGATTTAATTTGAAGGACGTAGCTTGGTCATTGAAGATGGCTTCCATGTAGCTGCGTAGACGGGCGAGATCGGTTAGCCGGAAATTGTACATATCATGAATAGGGCGATGACGGTGGAAACAGTGCCGTATCATGGGCCAATGGCGCCGACAGATGTCACTCACTGGATGGGCGTCCTGTAACAGATCGCTAGGAACATCCACTGCATCTTCCAGAAAATGTTCGATGTCGTCAGGCGTATGACTCGATACCGTAACGCTGGGGTCCGGCTAGATATCCAGGCCCTCCTGGACTGTGGGTATAGGCGGGCTCTTCGTCTTCCGCGGCTTCACTTTAGTGGAAAGTTGTCGCCCAAACCGTAGAGACGCGGCATGAATCAAACGTTGGTGCTGTCTTAACCGATTGGGTCGTTTGAAGAGTCGACCACAATCGTTACATTGTACCGTCGCACCCTCGTGGAGTGCCCTCTCATGGCGCAGTAAATTATCCTCCCGATTGAATGACCGTGTGCAAATTATACAAGTATAACGTGCATCGTTGTGGGTGGAGGCCTCGTGGCGTCGTAAACTTTCTATATGGGTAAACTGCTTCTGGCAAGTTGTGCAAGATAACATGTCGGCTGTGGATCTGGAAATGATGAATGCCGTAAAAATTCTGGCTCTTATAGGCCAACATAGAAGTACCCGGATGTAGGCGCGGACGTCAGCGACAAGAACCCGCATGTACAAGAACCTGGATGTACAAGAACCCGGATGTAAAAGTCCCCGGATGTTCAATTCACTCCCCTCACTGGAAAATCTCCTCTCTCCTCGTACAAAGATCACACCCTGCCAAGGGTACACCTTCAGGTCAGGCATCGCTGGCGATGGTAGCAGAGATCTTCGGGCTCTCCCCTGGTTGAGCTCTAACCCACACTGAAGAAATCATTAATCACAAAAAAATTGACCATCCCTCCCCCCATATAGCCAGTATGAGCCTATATACAGACCTCGGTGACTTTTCCCAAAAATTTCACCTATTCACTCCGGGACCCTTCCCATTACGAGAAAAACGAGACCCCACACCCCATAGTAACACCCACAAAAAAATTGATCACCCCTCCCCCCATTTAACCAGTATGGAGCTATACCCATACAGGCATTTCCCCGTATATTGTATATTGAACGAGTCAGAATTCCGTTTTTCATTTATTTATTTTTATTTTCTGTGAAAACACCCGATTAACTGCATAGGCAGGCCCGGATAAGCCCGGGGACCGAGATGATCTCTTTTGGATAGGGCTGATATGAGTTTTCCTCTGGTAAAAGTCCGTGTTCCGCTTTTTATATTTTCGGGACAAATCCTAATTTTACATACACCCACTCCCACACTCTCTCAGCAGGCCCCGATAAGCCAGGGACCGATATTAGCCCTTTGGGATAGAGTTGATAGGGGTTTTCCCCTATTTTAGAGGTAAAGTCCGTGTTCCGCTGTTTATATTTTCGAGACAAATCCTCATTTTACATACACCCATGACCCCAAGTCCCCGACTCAAATGAATGGACGGCATACAAGTCCGTTCATGCACTCCTAATCACATGACCGCCGCATGATGGAAAAAACCCAGAACCAAGTCAGTACATCCCATACAGTCATACCCAGGTCACGCCCGATTCACACGGGCCATACACCTGCGCACTCCCCGTGATGAGAAAATCCCAGACACAAGTCAATACATGCATTCCATACAGTCAGACATACCCTCAGCCCTCTATATACTTGGGAATACTTTCTGTCCGCGGAGGCAGACCGCATCACCGCGGAGGAATCTCCTAACATGTCTATACATGATCCAAGGTCAGAGACGAGATGAAAGGATACAGGTCAGCTCAAGTGCACTCATTGACCTTTGACCTCCGCCACGTGATCGCCACAAGTTTAAGTGCAAAGAGGTCAACCTGAGGGTTACCGTGTTCTATATACTACTGGTATTAGATATCAATATTTCAGAGCGAGGATGTAATAGTCTTATCAAGTCATCTGTTGAAAAATGATGTACTATGTGTCCGGCAGAAAGTAAGAAAACGGTTCAAACGAGGGAGTATTCTTTTAATGCAAATTAGTATTCGGAACAAATAACTGTGCGATCCGACGCTGACCAAGCGTTTCATCTCCACCATGTTTACGAGTCACAAAACTACGTTCACAATGAGTTGTACAGAGGGCAAACCTCGGGGCCGAAAGCCTCGGGGACTCCACAGGAAAGCTTTCCTCGGCACCAAAACAAGCTTTCCCACCAAAACAATAAACCGACATATATTCGCGTTTGATGATATAGTCCTGTTTTACAAGTTTGTGAATTTTTTTTGCGACGCTGTTTAAAATCGTTACATTTTACTCGAGATCTAGCAAATGCTACAGGCTACATGAGCCACTGGAATATTACCGTCAAGGACCATCTGTAGTTTCCTTTAACATCAAGTAAAGGTGGATCTATATCCTTCGCTTTGTCATTCATTACGATACTAGTTGTTTGTTTGCTTAGGCTAGGCAAACGAAAATCGTGAAAGAAATCACTCACATAAATTATGTCTCACCAAGCGCCTCCACTCAATGTTTCTCAAATTTGGCGATACATATCGCATGCTGATAGCAAAATACGAACGTAGCGTGCGGGATCTATGGCGCTACGTTTCGTAACTTGTGTCTGATTCCGCTTAACCCGGGGCTAGGGGCGGTATGAACCCATGACTTCAAGATCCTCATGGTACTCATATGAACAGTCACAATCAAAGCGTGACTGAGACACATCATTCTTTAGATGACGACTTTACAACGAATATTATGGATTAAGAATACTGATCAGCGATACGGATTTGATATTTTTGGAACATGATGATGTCTTGCCGGCATCATTAAAAACTGTTGACCGCTTCTCTCTTGCAGGAAACAAGCCTATGTTTATGTATACTATAATTGTCTTTTTGAATTTGGTGCTAATACTGTTATATGGAATATGGAATAGGTCTTGGGATTATGGACGCGGATATTCTCTAATGGACGACGGCTGAATTATGAATGACGGACCAGACGCTTGTAATTTGTTTGCGGACATCTCTGAGGTTTCCGAGTCCACTGATTTGCTTAATTTACTATTCGAAGAAGAAAGATTGTCTTCAAACTTCGAAAAAACCTGATGTCAGATTAAAACTAAGACAGTTACTGGTTGAATAACCAATTATGGCCTCTCTTCAGACCATGCAGTTTCATGCAGGCCATGCAAAATCCTAAATACAGTTAATTAATATATATACACTGACTCAGGCATACAATATCACCAAGGCTGGCGTTTTATTAGATTCTCCTGTTTGCAAGAAATCGCTCCAGGCGCTACGGACATTGTTCGGAAGATTAACCAATGTGATAAGTACTAATGATATCATTTAATGAGTGCTATATAAGTATTGTTAACTTTAAGAGGTACATTTTGTTTTTGTGTTGCAGCACGTTATCAATTAGTACATCGTGAAAATGATTATTTGGTTAAATGCTGACCTTGGCGGATTTATATACCTTGTACGATTATGTCATTGTATCACCACACAGTCTGTGACCTGAGTAAATTTATTTTCATGGCTTAAAAAATGCGAGCTAGTTCCTTCTTTGCAAGTTTAAAGAATATCCTATTGTACGTATTGTCCGATCATCTGCTTTACTGTAATCTTGCCGTGCAAGTAACATGTTATGTTGAAGCAAATAACAATTTACTTGGACCGTGTGGTCAGAAATTAGCATTTAGCATAGGAAACATAAAGCACCCATCATTATGTTATCACACCTCTTGTTCAGAAATTAGTATCTAGCCTAAGAAAAACAGAGAAACCTATCATTATGCTATCACACCTTGTGGTCAGAAATTAGTATTTAAGGATGTCCGCTGGTGGTAAATCAAAGTAATTAACTTTTTGAATAATGTGTGTTGTTGCATTCATAATTGTGTAATATGAGGAAAAACAAAGAAAAAAATATAGGTTGGTGTGCATTTTTTAGCTGTAGGCAACATCAAGTGCACTGACCCATGCTCAATTTGATAACCCAGAAAGCATAGGGAATAGCCTTAGTTTTGAAGCATATTCATGAAAAATTCATATAAATAGTATTTAACTTTTTCTTATATTCTAACTGTTTGCAGATAATCACAATGTCTATCAAAATTTAGCAAATTGGATGGATGTTGGTGTGCACAATTCTCGGCTGGAAGGCTTTTAAAGGAAATCCCCATCTCTTAACCTAGGGAAGGGAGATAACCCAATAGAAAAATAGGCAAACTGGCTGCCAAAGTCAAAAACCACCAGCGGACATCCTTAACGAAGGAAAACAAAGAAACCCCTTATTATGCTATCACACCTCGCGGCCAGAGATTAGTAATTAGCATAGGAAAACTGAACTAAAACTAACCCATCATTATGCCATCACACCTCGGTCTGTAGCCTGGGTGAATTTATTTCATGGCTAAGATTCAAGCTAATTCCTTTCTTGCAAGTTTATAGAAAATCCTATTCTATGCATATATGTCCGGTCAACATCTGTACTGCATTGCTGCAGCATGTTTGATGAAGCAAATGAAGATTGGATCTCGTGGTCAGAAATTAGTATTAAGCGTAGGAAATATAAAAGAATCTTCCATGATATCATCACTCCTGGTCAGACATTAGTATTCAGACGACGAAAAATATAAAAAACACCATCATTATGCCATCATACATCGTGGAGAGAAATTGGTATTTAGCGTAGAAAAAACGAAGGAACCCATCATTATGCTATAACACCACGTAGACAGAAATTGGTATTTAGCGTAGGAAAAACAAAGGAACCCATCATTATGTCATCATACGGATTGGATATTTTTGGAACATCATGACGTCCTGCCGGCATTATTGAAAACTGTTGACCGCTTCTGTCTTGCACGATCCAATGTGTCAAACGTATCAGGGACAACAGAAAAGTTAAAGTATCATATATGTCGATTGCAGAAGCAAGAAGAAAGAGAAGTCAAAACTGGTTCATCTGTCGAGGAGTATAGCGAAAAACGCATATCTAAGTGCGGAAGACAGTTTTCATCAAAAACCAGAGACAGAGATGGGTGGCGCTAAAATATTTTCTTCTCATTCATATAAGGGCACACGAACCAGAATTGTTTATTTTTTTAAATCTTACTCATCTAGTTCACTATTCGGAGAATCTGACTGTGGCGCATCAGGGGAGGCAACTTTTTTCGTCTGTTTTAAAGGTGTTCTTTCTCATGGTAAGGCATGTTTTTATCTAACTGTCGTTTCTCATACCCTTCCAATCAACATTTCTCCTTATCCGCTTCTGTTTTACCTGCCTTGGCTTTGAATCGTTTTAATCGTTTTATTTTGGATTTGTCTCTGTTTAACCGATGGTCGCCATATTTATGCTCTGTGATAATCTTCTTCTTTCTGCATTTGCTTTAGGCTTTTACAGACGGAAGAGCCAGCCTTCGAGAGCTTCAAGTGTTTTATATTGTGATGTCCCTACTCCAAAGTTGGAACGCAACTTGGCTGGGTGGTGCTTAGTTGGTACGTCGCAATATGACTGGAATAATGTTGAGAGCGACGTTAAACCCTGTTCACTCACTCACTCAGTCTCAACACTGCTGACCTAACCCTTGCTGCTGTATTGATATGAAGGTTGACATTTTTGGCGAAAGATGCACTGAAGCCCCTGTTCATGCTCTCCGCTTTACATGAGTTTGAATGGTGTCTTATGGTCTCCAGGGATGCCGTATGCAGTTTGTGTTTATTGTCCGTCGCACTAACATTCTATCACTGTCATCCATATTTAACCACTTAATGTTGTGAACACTTAGACTTCTGGATCTTTTCCACCAGCTTGTAGAACTTCCTCCCTCCTTCGTCCACGAAGGTACATTTCTTACAACTTAATATTTGTTTCCAGCATAATCCTACTTTACCTCGGTGGCATCGGTCTGCGGAAAACCACAAGTAGGTCTATTTGAAGCGTGGTCTCGTATCGCCTTATTCCACATATATTGAAGTTTCCCAGCATGCACTAATCTCATACCAGTTCTCCCTTGGTGTGCCGGAGCCTTCGCATACTTTTCTGCTAGATCTGGCTCACTGGAAGTTTTGGAGCGTAACAGTTTTACATTACTCCCTTTCTCATCCGGAATTATGCAGGGATGCCCAACAGGGTCGAGTCGAGCGCCTTTGTTGAATTCATCTATTTTGAGTTTGGGCTGCCAAGGTGACTTTGGTTTCACGGGTTCAGCATGTCTGAAGTTGATAGTGTATCTTCGGCCAGTAGAGTTTCCAGCCTTATCTTATCTCTGCCTGGTTTGAACTGGTTGGCCACTTTCCTTCGTTTCTCTCTCTTGAGTTTTTGCTTCCCTTTCCTCAGTGGTCTCATAGTGATTGGGAGATTTTTCGGCAGTCCCAGAAATGTTGTGAAGTAACAAATTAATCACTTAACTTTTTATACTATCAGTCTTTGTGACAATAGGATATGTTCATTGTTTTTACATCTTTCATCATTGATTGGTGTACTGCATGTGACTTTTTATTTCTGCTGCAACAGTCTGGCATTTATTTGTGTATTAGATGTTCCTCCTTCATAAAGACCAAAATTGGACAGGTACACATTTATTTATTTTTTTTTTTTTTAACGAAATCCCATATTTACCTTAAAATCCTGAAAAATTTAATTTTTTTTTACATAATTTTCGATAAAATTTTTAATCTTAGATTTGTTACCAGGCACGCTGCAGTGAATACATGTCTATGACGTTTGAGGATGAGGGGACATGTACAATGCAGTAAATACCCCCTAACCAGAGACAAACCTGATGTAGGTAGCACATATCTACTCTCATATTAAGGTAATCGAGAAAGTTATGTGTCATAGGAATTCCAGTTTGATTGGATGGATTTAACCTAGGCACTAGGCTTCACCAAAAGAACTAGCTCGTTAAGCTTCCTCTGCCACATAGGACATTTTTTTTTTTAACTTTTTCTCCTTTCCGGTGATAATTAAACATGGTCTTGGGACTTGGATGGCTGGCAGTACGGACCATTGATTAGTTTCATTTTGAATTCACCCCATAATTCATTCAAATCGGAGGTACTATTTGCAGACGCGAGATTACTACTTTTTCCAGGTGAGTAATTAGTCGGAAGTATAGTTCTTGTGGCGCGAAATTCTGACGTTCGACACCTGTCAAGAAGTTTATACATCTGTAGCACTGGAATCAAGCTACTAACTGAAAGGAGATGCAACTCCCGATCTAATTAGAGAATCAACCAGGTTGGTTAACCTGGCCGTTATTGTAAATCTTTTGGTGGTTTGTTGCCAAATGGTAGCTGCCGACCGGTGGCAGAAGGGGAGGCATGTCGATGTGTTGAATGTCGAAGCAAAAAGAGAAAAGTAGCACTGGTGCATTTCTTGAGCGGTGAGAAAAAGGGAGGCAATCCAACGCGCCGAACGTCTCTGCGGAAAAAGAAAAGCCAAAGTGTCATATCTGTCGAATGTCGAACCAAAAAAAGAGAAATGTCAAACTGAGGTACCCGCGGTATCTGTCGAAGAGTTTAGAGAAAAGAAAACAAACAATTGTCTCGAATGTCGATTTTCGAAAATATGACACGTTCAGTAAAACTAATCGAACGTTTTCATTATCTTCATATCTGATATGATATTACATCGACAAAGGGTATTGAAAAATACCTTTTCCACCAATCGTTTGTTTCGAAGAAAAAAGGAGAATCACTCGGAAACTTGAAGATCTGCGTCTGAGCTTGTTTGAAACACAATGGCGATTATATCTCGAACACAGCAGATGTGTTGACACTGGAAGCATTGAATTAATTGATATGTTAAGAATTACCAACTAAAATGTAAACGAAAGAGTTAAAAATAGATAAAAGCCCAATTTCAAGTTTTACAGGCCCAAGTTTTACAGTATTGCCTTTGTTTTTCTCTGTATGACACAGTTTTGTGTGCAGAAATATTTTTTCTTTGCAGGCGTAATAGAATGTGGGATTTCCGCTGGCAAACGCGGTACACCTCTAGATGTTCTGAAGCAGAAAACACCCAGGTGCCAAGTTTTCTTACAAGAAATTATGCTATTCCTCTAAATCCTCTATTCCTGCTCAATCATAAAAGTGTTATTATGAACCGGGTATTGGCGGGACGTAAAATGGCGCAGATTTCTGAACAGTGCCTGGACCCAGATGTGAAAAGGTTTATTTTAAACAATTATGTTCCCGAAAACACCTTTCAGCTCTCCTCTACCCGGTTCAAAGTAAAGTAACCCGTAATATAAAATGTGGTCTAAACTTGCATTATGGCAACCAACGTGCTACTGGATCATATGACCGACTACTTTTACTTGGCTCAAAGATAAGGCGGTTCCAGACAATTTGAAAATAAAATGTCATTTTTCTTATATTTCAACAAGAGGTAGCGCAAACCCTCAATAGTTGAAATAAAGGATAAAATCTAAGGGTCAACAGGCATAATTCTGCATAATCCAGGAATTTATATGGTGTACTATAATGGTTTATCCGTACTCTAATATATCTAAAATATGAGATTAGATAGAAATTCTATGAAAAATGCCTCTACTTTCATGGAAACCTAATATTTTCTACGAAGATAATAGTTTTCTGGAACACTGCTGAACAAGAAAATCTACTAAAATGAGGGGTCACCAGGCTTCTCTGCGAGACATTAGGATGCCAACATGGAAAGGTCATGGTCATGAGGCCAAATTGCCCTGATTTCGCCAAGTCGGTTTGCCAGCGTTACTTCTTCGAGGCCGTGTTGCCTCAAAATTGGAAAACACATTATCTAACCCAAAAATTCTTTCACCACTGTTTTCACAACAACTTATATTTACCTTTTCCATTACATTTCCTTTAACCCTACCTGGCCTGGGGGGTGGGGGGCATTATGGTCCCTCTACCAATCTTTCTGCACTATCTCCGGAACGACGAAAAATGAGGTGCTGATACTCCGGAACTATATAGTTTATCATATTGGGGTCATTTTGAGCTCATTTGCATAACCCCCTGAGTAGAGGATCATGGGTAAATTCAAGATGGCGGCCACGTGGGGTACCAGAAAAGTGATGTTTTTGTCACATTTCTTCAAGATTTCTGCTTTTCCGCAATGAAAAGTGGACAAAACCTATTAATATTTACTAATTTATCATGCAGTTTTTGCGAGGAAATTGCATAAATAAAAAATTCGGAAAATCCGACCGAAAAATCGACCAAAAAATGCCGTTTTTTTTTAAATGACGTCACTGTGACGTCATCAAAGGGACCATCTTGGATTTTTTTTACATTTTCGGGTAGAGGTTGACCCAAGGGTATAGTGTGGTAGGTTTCAGCCCCCTAGCTCAAGAGATAAGAAAAATAATTAGGGGGGGGGGGGGTGGGGACAGTTCGGCCCCCAAGGCCTGGGCAGGTTCCAAAAAGCCCTGGTCAGTTAGTGTTAAATTTCGCTATTTTGGTAGATGCGCAGAAACATGCGCAGTAGACGTAAATTTGGATTTGTCTGGAATCTTCCTAACAGTCTTCATCTACCCAGCTAAAAGTTAATCGTAATGTGCAATGTCGGCTGAATTCGCCGTATTAGTGCAGGGCGATATGTAGCAAATTATGCCCGAGTATGCTTTTTGTTTTGCATGTGAATTGTTGGCACTATGCGGATTATTATTTATTATGACGTTCTGAAGCAGAAAACACCCTGGTGCCAAGTTTTCTTACAAGAAATTATGCTATTCCTCTAAATCCTCTATTCCTGCTTAATCATAAAAGTGCTATTATGAACCGGGTATTGGCAGGACGTAAAATGGCGAAGATTTCAGAACAGTGTGAAATGATATTGGTTGTCGGGCCTTAATCCCGCTATCCACATTGGAAAGTTTGCAGGTGATGTTCGCAGAGAGCTTTGCCCATGTATACACATATTATACCTCTTTATCCGATGATATGTTGTGGGTTTGACAGTCTAACCCAGAAAAGGCATTCCCTCCATGAACCTGCTAAATACTGGAGAGAGGTTGACGACTATGTAGAACATGAGACACTATTATTATAAATGTTTGCAAGGGTGGGCTCTAATCTTTCACAAAGCATATCGTGGGCAATGTGCATATTTATAGGCTTGTAGATAAAATCTTTGTGCAATATCTACCACATATATATTATATTACCCGATGCATACGGCATGGTGTGTGGATGCTCTTGTCCAGCCAATATCAGTTTATGTGAATTTTGGTCCGAATTGACAACTGTTTTTGCCAAGTATTCCGCCCTTCAGAACATTTGTTTTGCAAACGCAAATTATGTATTCGGCTATGTTGAGCTATCACACACCATGGTTTATCACTTGAAGCCCACCACACTCTTCTCAGTGTAGCATGGGTTAATGAAATATGGTGTCCAAATGGATCCTGTTCATAAACTTTCCATAAAATGCGTCGATACATTTTATAGATAATACGGGGTATACTGTTGAAGTTCAAGTGGCCCTTTGCGCACCATCTTGAACTCAACTATCTGATACACCTAAACAAATGAGCTGTAAATTGGCACGCTTTGACATGACGAAGTTCAGTCATGACAAATGTGTGCTCTGACGTAATTAAGGGAGCTTCCTGAAATTGGGGCAGAAGTTCCTTGATATCAAAGGCATATGCTATTGATCCAAAGGAGTTACACCGTGCCTATTTGAGTGTCCTGATCAGCATTGGGGGGGGGGGAGATGAATTTTTTTTTATTGGGTTAGTCATCGATCGAGTATCATACATATTGAAGGAACTTTTGGTTCGAGCTAACCATAAACCTCCTTCCTCCATGGGGAATTTAATCTCTTTCTGAACGCCCAAATCATTACCTTTTGAAAAACACTGGTTTGCACGTTGCGAACGGTAGTGTTTGACTTATGAAGCTTTTCAAAGTTGGGTACTCCCTCGCCTTCACTATTGAATGTTAACGATCGGGGGTAGGGTTTTATGAACCCATGTACTTCAAGATCCTTGTGGTACTCATATGAACAGTCACAATCAAAGCGTGACTGAGATACATCATTCTTTAGATGACGACTTTACAACGAATATTATGGATTAAGAATACTGATCAGCGATACGGATTTGATATGTTTGGAACATCACGATGTCTTGCCGGCATCATTGAAAACTGTTGACCGCTTCTCTCTTGCAGGAAACAAGCCTATGTTTATGTATACTATGATTGTCTTTTTGAATTTGGTGCTAATACTGTTATATAGAATATGGAATAGGTCTTGGGATTATGGACGCGGATATTCTCTAATGGACGACGGTTGAATTATCAATGACCGACCAGGCGCTTGTAATTTAGTCATCATTTTTACCCAGTCTATTATTTCATCATGCTGTGTCATATTTGGTATCACTGGATGCTCGAATGATTAATGTCTAACCAAAGTGTACGATTTTGGCGGATATATCTGAAGTGATACATGTACGTAAATGTGACGTCATTGTGACTTCTCTGATAATATAATACATACTTTCTGCTATTGCTGGTATTGGATCAGCCAACTGAACAAAAGTGCGTTGATTTTTTTTACCACATTATCTGTTGGTGTCTGGTTGATATAAAGTGGCCATTGAGGTACGTCCAGACAATATCTTCACTTTGACCTTTACCGTCACGTATGACATCAAAGATGCACAATTCACTTATTCACAGTTCTTATCGTAAGTTCACTCGGAAAAATATAATAAATCTAAGTTGATGAATTCATAGCTAAACATATTAGAAATAATTTGAGCTTATTCATATAGTAGTCTGAACAAAGGTTAGATTCATCGTGGGTAAATTCAATATGGCGAACTTGCGGGTCTACAGAAATACTGTTCCCACCAACTGTTTTACAGGCTTAGAATTCGCGGCATTTGTCTGACTTCAATTCACACGCTGATGACGCGCAGGCTATTCCGGCTTATTTACCTAATATGCCACATTAAACCTTGAGTCAGTTTTGTACTTTACCCGGAGACGCAAATTTAAAATGGCAACCACCATGCGTCATCTGAAATTGGTGTATCTCTTTTTTTATCCTACTCCAGATAATATCTTTCCCGTGATTAAGTTCATTCATACCAGAGTCGGTCATGTCAGACTCAGTATGAGGACAAAGGAAATTGTACAGCCGGATACATGGATGTGCCATGGAGTCTCCTATCCCCTCAATCCTCATCAACAACTGTATGGGGAGATTCGAACAACAGGCCCTTCAAATCTACTGCGGAACCCAATCTACTCACTAGCTACGTTATGTGGATGACACATTTCTTAAAATAATCATCTGCGATCTATTACAACACATATAAGGGAAGTGGGAAGAGGTGCCGACATACTGACTGCATCACATGACTTCAAAGAATAGTCTTCTGGTTAACCTATTCTCAAGCACATACCAAGAATCTAACGATTCGTGATATGTGTTGTATCTCAGGTACGCTTTTATTGTATCTGTTCATGTGGCAACTTGGATGATATGACCACACGGCCCCTAGCACCGGCATAAGCGGTATTAGATACAAATCTAGAGAGCTATAATGATGGAAATGCTCTGACAACTCGTATACTGGTAATTGGTGAGCTGTTTCGCTGTGACAACTCGTACATTGGAGATTGGTGAGCTCCTCGACTGCCTGATAACCGTCCAAGATAACAGATCAGTTCGCTTATTCATCTACAGGAAACCTACAAATACTGAGCACTATCTACACATTGATTTCAACCGCCCTTTAATTCACAAAATGATGGTAATCAGAACCGTGTTCAACAGAGTCGACAGCCTCATTACAGACCCCGAAAATTAAACATAGGAGCTATTAAACCCATGTGCAAAAAGACTCAAACTTCGCGATTATGAGCAATGGAACTTTCCATAAAGCCCGAAAGACAACAAACAATACCACAAAAGAAACAGATGCTACAAACGTCAAAGTTACGAGTCCCTATGTACAAAGACTTTTAAATAAAGTCAAACAAATTTGTCGAGAATATGCTTTGCAAACTTATATCAAAACAACCAACACTATTAGACACATTTTTGTTCACCCCAATGACAAACCAGCGAAAGAGAAACAGAACCACATTGTGTACGGCATCGAATGTCAGAATGCTGTGTTGACCGTTGTACAGGCGAGGCTCAACAACCTATAAACAAAAACGGATGTTTCAACACCCTGGCAGTTGCGGGAATAACTAGGTTCACACACTTATGTTCAAGTGGACACATTTATAAAACAACTGATCATTTATTCTTCACAGAGAATCCCAATATTTCGAAAGAGGAGTAAAAGCAACCATTTGAGTGAAAGCATAGAACCAATCCGTAAATAGAAGTGATAGATTACGGTTCAAATTATTGGACGCTCCCCAGGCCTGGACAGGACTCCGAAAGCCCATGCCAGACAAGTTTGAGTTGAAACCACGCATATGTTTTTCGTATGTACATAAACGGATGTTGTTTATAGAGGTGTTACACAAGTCAGGTAACGGACAAGGGTGACGAATGTTGAACCTGTATGGTCTGTAGCGTGATTAGAATTAAGTTTTCCCTCTAATTCATAAATCTGACATGATTGCCAAAAAAATAGCATTGTGTCAAGCATATTGTCTTAAATCAATGCACAGGAGAAAACTTCAGTTCATCGATGCTGTATCTTTCGACTGGTTGCCTCAGTATAGTCATTCCTTTTCAGGATTTATCCCACAAGGTTGTAGACTGGGGAACTGACATACAGCAAACTGTACTATTTAGCTTGGGCTGTAAGATGTTGAATTCCTCGAATGTTGAGGAGAATCTATGCTCAGTTAACTATCAGTGATCCTCAGTTGCGAGTATTTTTTCCACTGGCCCAGTGAAAAACGCGTACATAAGTTTTAAAGGAACAATATCTCACATAGAGAATATTAATATCGCCAGTCGCTGTCTGTTCCTTGCTGCTAAAGGGAAATTTTGAGGCAGTTGACTGCTAAAGAATTATTTCGGTACTATTACTATGTGAAGTACATATATACGATAGTGATTCCATTGGCCAGGGTGGAGACTGGTACCATCTGAGGGGGTTAATTCCAGTAACCATAAACGATTTTACGGAGGTATATATGCGCAGTTCCAGATCCATAGCTTAAGGGACCCCTACGCCCTTTCTCCGTTCTGATCTCAAAGTTGGGACATGGTTCCTCCAATAGTTTAACTATTCCCTAGCTAGAGAACCGAAACGATTCATACTTTGTATGTTCATGCTGGCCCATTGACAAATGCAAACATAACCTGATGCAATCAGTTGGTGTTGTCTTTGTTGGGGTGGAATTTATTGTTGAATTATTGGTCTATTTAAATTTTTCATTTTTTGCCGATAAACACTTGACATATTCCGTTCATGTTTCTCGATTAGGTGTTTATGTATATGAAGATTCCACCCATACATGATAATAGTTGCAAATTGATAGCTTAGTTGACGCAAGTTTTCTTAACTCTACCACTTTGTTCAGTTTGATCCCAAATTGGAGGTGTGGAGTATGATCTCCTTGATATTTTATATTATTCCAGCTGATAAGGAGCTGAAAAGTCCCAAGTTTGCATTTTTTAGGCCCCGAATATATGAATATGATCTCATATGATCATATGATGACATCATGCACAGTAATGTACTAACTTGATAATGTGTTTTCTATGTTTTGTTTTGGCTATTTTTTTTTTTTTTTTTTTTTTTTGCATTTTTCGATTTCTGCTAGTGCCACTTGATGTCACAGATTACGATGATGTTATTACGATGAGTTATTGGCTACTCATGCCTTTCTATCTTTGAAAATGGCTAGCTCACATTTCCGAAACCTGGCATTATCTTAAGCGAATCTTTGCGAGCAGAATGGTCTATGGAATTTTTCCTCAAACCCACGCCTAGAGAGCTTTTGGAACGTCCGCATGTTACATTTTGGTCATACGCTATCATAAAATATATGCTGCAAAATTTAAATTGTCTCACCTGATGATGCAACAGTGACGTTTTTCGCCAATATATTTAATAATTCGCCGTTTGTTTTGCCGTTGGAGGAAAGGTATATGTGGCGATTTTGAGGCGTATTTGAGGATGTCCATATAAAATGTAATATTAAGAGACTTCAGTTTATAAAATTAATTAGATGTTTTGCAGGACAACCTGATATATGATATTCTTGTTAACTAGACTTTGTCATTACGAGGCGGTCACGAGAAACCATACGATATCTGGTTCGCCGCCCGTAGTATGAAGTTTGGCGATCTTGATTTTTGAGTTCATGGACGTTTCCGTACAATCATGATGGGACCCACAGCAACGGAATACTTTGGCTAATTTCGTGATTATAGATTAAGACGTATGACGAGTCGGAATATCTCCGCTGTGAACGGGTCCCTTGCAACCGGCAAGATGGCGTCAGTATCCACCAGTGCGATAGAGCCAACAGATGTTCAAGTCTGTTTATTATTATTATTAAGTTTTAACTTTTAGCGTTGTAAAGTGTAACCTTGCTGGAGTCCACATTTGCCAATTAGTTCGAAATCAGTATGGTAGCTTCTGGCTATATTTGTTATTTGTTTCGATTATACAGCGGATATCCGGCTTCTATAAGTTGAACAAGTAGTACATTTAAATATAATTACCTGAACAGCACAAATTACAGGTACTATTGGAATTTTAAAGTTTTAATATTGAAGGCCACGTCAGCATTATTCAGATAAACATATCTGTAAACGTCCCCATGCGTTGACAATTTATTGGCTGAGACAAAGGTATTTCTATAAGATATTTCTATAGTTTTATGTGCCACGTCGACCTTATGCCATTGCGCTATGTGGCATCAAGGCGTATCTTCAGGATTTTTAAAATGTCATTGGTCGGTTAAGGCTTGTGGAGAGAATTCGAGTTATTTAATTGGTTGTGGAGAAAATTGACAGATATTTCAGCCAATCAGAGAGTTTCTGTAAGGATCAAGTGGGAGATTCTTTTGGTATATAACTATCCCTGCCAGAGCGTCCTTTTATATCAAAGATTCGTCCGTTCTTCTTACAGGTGAGTTAAATGTGTATATTATACGAATATTGTTGATATATTCCCGTTTTATTTCATCTTTGTACCCATCTATGTATATTCTTCTCGAAAACAAGTATTCATCGTCATTTTCAAAAAGGAATTTCTTGGTCGATTTTGCGGACAAAATTTTTAATTGTTTATTTATGTAATTTCTTCGCAAAAACGGCATAATGAATCAGCAAATAATAATCTGATGTGAAATAAAATAGATTAACATCAAATGTAATTGCAAAATCAGCCTATGGCGCATTTTTTTTCAAAGCCCTTTCAGCAGTTCATTTTAAAATTGCCGACATATTCAACAGCTGATGCGCATATTAGAATGGACACCCACCCACACCAACTCCGTCACGTGCCCCACACACACTGTCTGTTATGTTCGGTATGAGTAGAAATTTTCGTTCGTTCATATCTGCAAATTTTAAGTATTTTTGGAACTCATGGGCGCATTTAGTACTCTGCCAATTCAGTTAACAGTGAGCGATGCTTAGACAGTATTAGACAGCATAATTTATTTGACTGGGAATCGTCGTCTAATCAACATAATTTGTCTATACACGATGGCAATTCTGTCTTGGTAACTTTGGGGATTGAGTGGTCATGGTGAGAAAAAGTGGAACTTACTCGCCAACTGGATGAATCATGTTCAGTACAAGGTTACAGATGCATGTAGTATATTCAACAATTCACAAAGATATTCTGCAAAGCAATTCATCCTGAAGCAAGCATTTGACGACACCAATGTTCAAGAAGTTTGTGCAGGCCTCTGATTTAACGAAAACGTTACGGGGGTTATTCAACTCCTCTTGAACACTTTCGCAACCAATGTGACGTTCCGTAATACATTTCCTGAGTCAAGATCTACCGTTAATTGCACAATAAATATCAGTCTTTTCTCCAAAGCCATCAAGCTCTCATGGTGTCCAACTTCGACCATTGTTCTTCATGCATTCTCTAAATCACAAAAAACATTGTTTTTTAGTTTGCATCACCTTCCAACTCAGATCTTGGGAATAACGCTCTATGTAAGACCCGTGCTAATCAGACTGCAAATAAGGTGATGCAATGGAAATTACCTATCACTCGTAACGTCAATTCAAAGTGGCCTTCTGTTTGATTGGAACAAGCGAAATTTTGGACAATCCTATTTAACGACATGTCTTAATTATCCATTGAGATCTGCTTACTAAGCAAACGTTTAATAACGAACGAAATTAAATTCATTTTTCATAGAATTAACCATCGCCATGGAAGAGTTTTTGTTACGTAAACGACAATAATCCCCTCGCAGTGAGATAGTTGCGACGTGCTTCGGTCCAGGCAAATATATTTATGATAATTCTGAAAGGATTCGACTTGCTAACTTAGTTCAAATTGTGCGTAATTAATGTTATTTCTAACGCTCTCTTTAGCATACTGGATTGGAAAATTGTCCAACATGTTTTATTGACGATGTCATATGTTGCCGATAACACAATGTGATGAGTACTCTTTTTCAAAGACATATTTCACATTATATCAGCTATATTATAAGCGATGTTAACTTGGGCGATAGGTATCAGCCTTGAAGGCTTGACTTTGCCTTTAGCCATTTGCTCTGTTCTTGAGTTTGCAGGAATCTAACTGGTGAGGTTGATCGAGGCGACTCATCGATTTGTTACTCGCATATTACCCCTCAAATCCCGCTCCAACTGCTCAAGGTAAGTTCTGCGATAACTTTTATCGTATTTATACCCAATTAGTTCATCCGGGAAAATAGCGTGCCATAATTGCCGCCAAACATTTTGTTGAAAAAAAAAAAAATCTCAGCGAATAAGAGATTGTGAAACCCCCGACTCCTGCCCCACAAACTGTTATTACCGCACCTTTATGTAAGATTATGGAAATTTCCGGCAGTCTTGTCGGCTATATCGTCCCTATCGGAGATATCAGTAAGTGGGCGAGGTAAAGCTCGTCTCTTTGCACGACTCACAATATTTGTCGACAAATAAAGGATCAGCAGCAAATTATGTTAAACCTCAAACGGCTAAAAATACTGTATTGATTTATCACGTTTGTCTAGTACACAGGTTTTCTTTCTTCAGGAATTTCTATTCGGAATTATTGAAATTGATATGATTTAGGAAACCAACTTTTGTTTTTTATTATTTTTATTTCATACACATTTGGAATTGGTGGTAAAAGTCAGACCGAAATGTGTATTTCGATTATTGACGCGCAAATTCTATTATTCTTGAATGTCAGATCTGCCGCTTGCTATTATCTGACGCTTGCTATTATCTGACGCTTGCTATTATCTGACGCTTGCTATTATCTGACGCTTGCTATTATCTGTCGCTTGCTATTATCTGACGCTTGCTATTATCTGACGCTTGCTATTAAGAAAATAACCCAAATGTTTGTGTTGTGGTTCGTTCAGTAAGTTTGGCTTTATTGCAGATGTTCCTAGAACTTTGTGTAGCAATGGCCCTCATGGTAGGGGTGACAGCGAACGATGCGAACAGGGATGAAGTACAGGCTTGTATGGAAGAGAGGATTAAGGAATGTTTCCCTGGTATGGCTATGATTAATGAGATGCCGTCCGAGGGCATTTATGAGGGCATTTGCACGACCACCAGGGTAAGTACGTAATAGCCCTATTCGGGATGGGTAGGACCTCCCACAGTTTTTTTTTGTTTTTTTGTTTTTTTTACTAATTTTCGATTTTTTTTTTCTCAATATTTTCTCTCAAAATGTAATTAATATTATAGAGAAATATTAGTTTTGACAAATTAATCAACCATATCTCATCCGAAATTCAATATTGTTTAAGTGTAGACATTGTACCGGAGTGTGACAGAATTCGGTATTAGTATTAAGTTGAAGCCTATTCACCTTGTTCATTATTGTGTGAAGGTATTGTGGTTATAGATAGATTCTACTCATTTTCTTTGTCAACCCTCCAACTCCACCACAAAGTTTCGTTTCTCCAACATTCATAGCATATGTTGGAATAGCCATGATACTTCATACTGTGACTATTTGAGGTTAATCTGAAAGACCATCCTCAACACTTGATTGAATTCAACCTTGAAATTACTGGGTTGTTGTTTGGATACAACTGGATGGAGTCCGTGATGTGGACGATGATATAGATATTTCCATATGATCGTTTGACGATTCATCCCGTGCGTGCCTTTTATAATGTTTACCTCAGCTTTGTTTCTCCAATAGTTTTCGTACAATATCATCTATGAGACCATATCGAAATTCGACTGCAGTTTAATTCCCCATCCTTCCTCGTAGCTCTTCTACTTATAAAATAATACAAAAAATTTTATGTGTTTTATCTCGATAAAGAAAACTTCGATCAGTTGGTATTTGCTGCGCAAACTTTGACCAAGATTATTCAATATCAGCCAGAACCCACTCATAACGAATACCTGTCTATCATTATAGGTCGTGCTCGATTGCTGGCAGACTGATCTGATTTGTGGAGGCGAGCGATGGGATGGGGACTGTTATATTTCCCGTTTTATAGAGTTCCTCGAAGATGTAAACTTGTGTAAGAATTTCACTGGGAGCGGTGAGTGTTCATTTCTCAATCTGGTATTTGACACCCCCTCGGTCCATATTCCGGTGTGTCGGTTACGAATGTCCCTGAATATTACTGTCTGATGGGTTCTTACTGTTGAGCTATTATATCCTAGTTAAGTCTTATCAACTCTGTCAGGCCTGGGAAGGTTGGGGGCGGGGGCATTATGCTTCCCTCCCTTACCAGACATTTTGCCCTATCTCCAGAACGACAGAAAAATTTTGAAAACTGACACTCGGTGACTTTGAAGTTTATCAGATTTTAATCCTATTTGCATAACCCACCCGGGCAGTGGATCATGAGGAAATTCAAAAGGCGGTCATGTGGGGTACCAGAAAAGTGTTTTTTGTCATTTTTCTTCGAAATTCTTGCTATTCTGCGCGGACAAGTTGAAAATAACTATTTTATTTCTCATCAGATTATTATTGGTAAATTTATCATACAGAGTTTGCGAAAGAATCACATCAACTAAATTAAAAAAAGAAAATCGAAAAATTGCAAAATTGATTAAGTTAGAATTTTAACGTACGACATTGGACTAATATGATGAATTGCTTCTAAAATGTTTAAGCAGTTCAAAAGGCAATGTTAACCACGGTATTTTGTTTCGCTGACGGCCACACCCATATCCATGTGCACGTACCCAGTTGCATTGATCTGTATACTATCTAGAGCACAACCACAATTCGGAAATTTTCTTCTGAAACTGCAAAAAATATTATATGATTTTGATAATTTGCAGTTTAGGATTTGAGGTTTGATAATAGATTCATCTTTATTTTGTGTATCTAGCCCCGGAGAAAGTAACGAGACTGGCCAAGAGATGTCTAGACAGGATGGTTGAGGTCTTGGAAACGACTGATGCTGCCAAGCCTTGTGTATACTTTGGAGAATTCGCAGAGTGCATCTTGACTCACAGAAGAAGCCTTGTAGACGAGATCCTGGACGATTTCCGTGACAGCACGAAGATGGTACTTCGACTGAACATGCCTCATGTATTTGGGGCTGTAGATGATGCCCCGTTCTGTCCAGAATGGAACGAACAATATGCGCAACTTCTGAGCGATCTTGAATAGGACATCAACCCTTGCATCGTCACCCCGAGAAAGACGAGTCAGTCGCTGATGTACAATATGAACAACGAATCATCAGCTAAAATAAAACATAACACAACATGAATACTTGTGTTTCTTTTGTTGGAGGATATTTGGCGATTTGGGGCGTGTCCCAGCCCCCCCCCCCCCCCATATTTATTTTTATTACCCATTAGGATAGATGGTTAAAACTTTCCAGGCTATATATTTGAGACAAGTTACAGTGACGTTACAGTGACGCAATTATGTCAGACGCCATTTTTCGACATTTTTTTTGATCGATTCATCGATTTCTTTATTTTTTGTTGTTGATATTTACCCTTCTAAACTAATTAATATGATAGAGTATAATTAGTTTTTGAAAGATAAATTACCTTCATGCCGTTTTTTGGCAAGAAATTCGCAAAAAAAATGGACAGAAAGACCGAAAAACACGACTTTCTGAGGATACCTCGTTTCCGCCATTTTGAATTTCCCATGATCCTTTCAACTTAGGATGATGCGAATAGTCTTCAAATTACGCCAGTAACATTCGCGGAAAACATAGAAAATTTCAGCTCTCTTGTTCTCTTCGTTCCGGACCCGAGTCGAAAAGTTTGACATGAAAAAATTTTCAGTGACCTTATAGCCTCAATAACTTTTGTTTTTTTACAGTAGGCCGAATGACACGGAATGTAACTTTTAATGGCGTTGTTTGTTACAAATGGGTCCCCGGGCTAAATTAGTTCTTTGTGTCTTAGGATTCAAGGTGGGAGGGGATACCACCCAGATTTTGGGCATTAGAGGTCATTTCGGGGTCACTTTGAGGGTTAAATAAGGTCAAAATTGGTAAAAAGTCGTTTCTAACTTAATTTCCATTGTGATGTTTGTTACCAATGGCTATCCACGATAAATAGGTTTGATGTACTGTTTGGCTTTAACACAGGTATGGTAGCTCGTTAATTGTAATTGAGGTCATTTTAAGGTCATTTACGCGTCAATGAGGTCAAAAACAAGGGATTATTCTGTTTTATTTCATATATTTTATGCTGTTTGTTATTTACTTTTGTATGCAGTATGGTTCAAGGTAGGATAGATACTAAGACAACTTTGGTAATTTCAGATCATTATCAGGTCATTTTGAGACCAAATAACACAAAAAAAGATGGCCAAAGGATGGGCCTTAAAACAATTTAAAACATTTTTGTGTGAAATTCTTCGTAAAAGAAATAGGTATCAAATCTGAAGTAGTTCTACGGGGTGAATATTAAGATATTAATGTAGGGTAATTCAGTCTTTTTTTGTTTGTGAATTTTGGTAACATCCATTTTCTTATAGACTGGACCTTCCCGATCAAGATAATAGCTGGTCCGAAATTTCCTTTGTCGAGTTTGAAGTAGCAGGAGTTCACTCTTTCTGGCCTGGGTGATAGAGAGTTAGTGCCCTTATGAACATTGGCGGTATCACCAGAATGATCAAAAAACGAGAGCAAAGACTTTCCGTGGTTTTGGAATATTATGTTTGGCTAATTTTGAGCCTATTTCTGTAATTTTAGTGATTAACCATCATGCGTTAATTCAAAATGGCGCTCAGGTGGGTTCATCCATAAATCGCCCTTTTTCATGTTATTAATATAATAGGCATTATTCTTAGCCCATTGTGCAAATTAGTTAACAAAAAGGAATCTCCCATCAAAGCCTAGCACCTTTCGCCTATTTTGAATCTGTTTGCTTAATTCTCATCTTGAAATATGATGTTTTAAATCAAAATGGCGGACAGGTTGGGTAATCTGAAAATCACATTTTTCGTGTTGCTCGTGTAGTTCAAGGCATTATTCTTACCTCACTGTGCAAATTTAGCAAAACAGAGGAATCTCTCTGCATAGCCTAACATTTTATTCCCATTTTGCATCTATTTACATATGCCAAAAATCAAAATTTGATGGTCAAATTCAAAATGGCGGCCATATGTGGTCATCAGAAAATCACACTTTTGGCCGTTGCCCGTATAGGTCAAGGCATTATTCTTAGCTCAGTATGCAAATTTGTCGAGGGATCTCTACGCATAACCCAACATTCTATTCCCATTTTGAATCTATTAACATATCCCAAAGATCAAGATTTGATGGTCAAATTCAAAATGGCGGCCATATGTGGTCATTTGAAAAACAAACTTTTTTCCTGTTGCTCGTGCAGTTCAAGGCATTATTCTTACCTCACTGAGTAAACTTATCAAACTCTAAGGATCCCTGTACATAGCCCAACATCTTATGTCCATTTTGCATCTATTTTCATATGCCAAAAATCAAGATTTAATGGTCAAATTCAAAATAGCGGAAAATCTCACTTTTGGTTGTTGCTCGTGTAGTTTAAGGCTTTATTTTAACCTCACTATGCAAATTTAGCAAAAGGCAGGTTCTCTAAGCATAGCCCACCATTATATGCCCATTTTGAATCTATATTCATATCCCACCGGTCAAGATTTGATGGTCAAATTCAAAATGACGTCCATTTGAGGTCATCTGATAATCAAACTTTTTTCTGTTGCTCATGTAGTTCAAGGAATTATTCTTACCTCACTAAGCAAATTGATCAAAACTGGGGAATCTCTATGCATAGCCTAACAAAATATGTTCATTTTTAATCTAATTACATATCTCTAAGAACAAGATTTGATGGTCAAATTCAAATGGCGGCCATATGGTGTCATCTGAAAATCACAGTTTTGGCCGTTGCTGGAATAGGTCAAGGCATTATTCTTAGCTCATTATGTAAAGTTATCAAAACTGTGGGATCTCCAAGCATAGCCTAGCCACCTATGCTCTTTTTGAATCCACTTACGTATCCTTAAGATCAAGATTTGATGGTTTAATTTAAATGGTGGTCATATGGTCTGATCTGAAAATCATATATTTTATGTTGCTCATTTACATCAAGGCACAATTCGCTCAGTGTGCAAACTTATTAAAACACAGGGATCTCATAGCCTAAAAACTTACGCCCATTTTGAATCTATTTCCATATCCCCAAGATCAAAATACGATGTTCAAATTTAATATGGCAACTGTGTGGGGTTATCTGAATCTCCTGTTTTCCATGTTGCTCGTGTATATCAAGACATTATTATTAGTTGACTGTGCAAATTTGTCAAAACCAAAGGGTCTGACATCAAAGGCAGATACCTTTTGCCCATTTTGAATGTATTTGCTTAGTCGTCAGATTAGAAAGGATAGTTAAATTCAAAATGGCGCCCATAAGGCGTCATCCGGAAATTCTTCTTTCTTCATGCTACTATTAGAATATTTTATTCTAGGTACAAACTTGTTTAAATTGAACAGAATGACGTTATAGCTTATCACAGTATGCCCCTTTTTAGTCTGTTGGCATAATCTTCATCTGATAATACAATTATAAAATTCAAAATGTTGACCATGCGGGTTCATCTGAGACTCGTATTCTCATTTTGCTCTTATAATTAAAGGTATTTTGATTACATGGAGCTGAAAGTAGCCATTTCTCAAAGCCAAGCCCCTTCACAAAACAGATTTATGGGACGATTTACGTACAATCATCAACTAGAAGTACAATCATCGACAGGCAATATACTGGTTATTATGCGTACCTTAAATCCTACACTACATACAACTAATTCCGTCTGTCTACTCATTTGTAACAATTAGTATTATTAATTTATTGTACCCAATTTTGACCTCATTTACCAAAAAGTTACCCAAAAATAATCTTAATTTAAATAATAAACGTGTTATATATGACTAATTAAATTTTACACCACATACAACTAATTCAGTTTGGATACTCATTCGTGTGTTCATCGTCCACATCGTGGTTCTCGACAATTGCGTGACCATATTGTGATCCTTTTGAAGAGAAATCGGTAAATGTGTTGAAAAGATAAGAAGCTAAATAAAGAAAGACGGAGGAGAGTGAGAGCTGGAGTTGCCAAAAAAAGTTGATTTCTTGCACAAGAGCAACCACCTGAACCGTGTGTGCATAGTAATTCCACAGCCACCAGTCAGATTTTCACCTACGCAGTACTCCGCCGGAAGTGGCATAATATATAGTAAAGGCGACGTTTTTCGAACATTTCGATTACTTCTCAGTTCTGCATTATACATGTACCTCTGTTGATCTAGCTTTAATTAGAATGATCTAGAGATAATTTTCTCTGTTTATATGGGCAGAGCATATGAAAAGTAGTTCGCTCATGTGCAAAACTCAAGGACCGTGTGTACATGGGTTTACCCCTATATACGTCATAGTCACGTCGTAAAGGTCATCCTCCGCTATTGGGGTAAAGTGGATTGAACCTCTGAAAAGAAACTTGCATGCACTTTTGGGAGATTGACATGAGAGAGGCTTTCAGCAGGTGAACAGAAGGGGTCAATGATGGCAGCAAGATATAAAGATATTGTGTTAGTAAGACCATTATCAATGATAAGTATTTAAATTTAATTGTCAAGTCGTTTTTTCTAACTACAACCACGCTTTGATGTTAGTATTCAACTGAACACTTTTGGGATGTCTACTTGGATATATGGCAAGTAATACGGCATTCAACAGCGCCAAAATATTGCGAAATGCTGTAAAAGTTAGGGAATAGTCGCTTAGTCGACGGCGGGCCTTACAGCCTGATATGACGAAAATCCCTCATTCTTGTATAATGAAGACCGTGTGTGCTAAATTACAGATTCTTAGTCCTTATATTTTTTTTCCAAAATCAAGTAAATCACTTTTGGTATCACGTGATATTTAAGGTGAAGGTCACATCGTTTTCCATTTACTGTCAAACGGAAGACTATGAACTGTTCCCTCTTTTGTTATAGTTTCAAAACTGTCAATGACATACTTTTTGAGAAAATGGAAGTCATTTCGAATTTCGATTGCTTATCCCCCAAAGGTCAAGATCAAATCTGAATTTTGATACCCTCGGTCAACTGTGCGGGTCGTGTAGGTCATCTGATCCAATTCGCAGTCTGACTGCATAGGCCGTTAAAGACTTGGCTTCGAAACTTTCATCCAATATTTCCACTACAACAGAGGTCAAAGGTCAGATTTGAGGTCATATTGTTTTAGGGCATAGAAGTATCCGTCTGTGTTCAAACAAACAGCCCCTAAGCTTGTGCACTTTTAAAACAAGGGTTTTGAAAAATATCAAAGGGGAGATAACTATTTGTTCTTGTTACGTAACAGTTCAAAAATAAAACTGAAAGAGGACCGTATACAAGACTTGTCGTTCCTCAAATTTCTCAAATGTCTGTTGTATAATAGTCTGTAGAGCGAAGATACGGAAAACACCACCAAGGGAGAGAACTCGAAACCTGCCATTATGATCTACATAAGTTTATTAATCCATTTTGTAGAGAAATCTTTTTAACTCCTATTCTTAAAATCTCAACTACGTGCCCTTCTTCGCTCGACCAGTAATACCAAATTATTATAAAATGTACACGCTTATATCACATTAGGTCAAGGACAAGGTCAAAAATGAATACTTTCAGCCAAAATGTCAGGATTGCCTCTTCACATGTACCAAATATCTAAGCTGTAGATGCAACCGTCTAGCTGTTATTTCAAAAGTGGAATCAAAAGTGGAATAATAATAATAACTAGACATTGTTGGTACAATGACGCGGTCTTTCCCTTCTTACTGCAAATGAGTAAATATATGGTCGCATGCCGCTTTGGTCGCGACCATTGTTTTGGTCGCTTTACACGCACAGACACGTTTTTTCACATTGCTTGTTACTACCTTATAATTTTTTATTGCGTTTTTCTTCTAACAAACTTGCCTATATTGGTAAGCGGCAACTGATGAACACATTGTTGAGCTTTATTTGAGCCCTAGACGGCTCCTTCGTCGTTCCGACAATGTTACATGTAGTACGTTGTAATGTGTTCAGAAAATTGCCCCTGGAGTCCAAATAATGGCTTGATTGGAGAAAGTTAGGCTTGGGTTTTGGTCGCCCTGAGACTGTGCTTCTCACAGTCGGTTTTTTCTGCCTGACAAAATGACCGTAAATATCGATGGTCATGTGACATGAAGCAACATTGGTTCCATAGTTGCATTTGTATCAGGAAATACGGGATCATTGTCAACGAAAGAACTCATTCCTGAAAGTACCATGCAACATTTGCGAGCTATATTTGGGCCCTGGACAGCTCCTTCGTCGTTCCGACAATGTTAGTACGTTAAAATGTGTCCAGAAAATTGCCCCTGGAGTCCAAATAATGGCTTGATTGGAGAAAGTTAGGCTTGGGTTTTGGTCGCCCTGAGACTGTGCTTCTCACAGTGTGTTTTTTCTGCCTGACAAAATGACCGTAAATATCAATGGTCATGTGACATGAAGCAACATTGGTTCCATAGTTGCATTTGTATCAGGAAATACGGGATCATTGTCAACGAAAGAACTCATTCCTGAAAGTACCATGCAACATTTCCGAGCTGTATTTGGGACCTTGACAGCTCCTTTGTCGTTCCAACAATGTTAGTACGTGGGCATGTATTCAGAAAATTGCCCCTGGAGTCCAAATAATGGCTTGACTGGAGAAAGTTAGGCTTTAGTTTTGGTCGCCTGGAGACTGTGCTTCTCACAGACTGTTTTTCTGCCTGACAAAATGACCGTAAATATCGATGGTCATGTGACATGAAGCAAAATTGGTTCCATAGTTGCATTTGTACAAGGAAATACGGGATCATTGTCAACGAAAGAACTCATTCCTGGAAGTATCATGCAACATTTCCGAGCTATATTTGGGACCTTGACAGCTCCTTCGTCGTTCCAACAATGTTAGTACGTTGACATGTATTCAGAAAATTGTCCCTGGAGTCCAAATAATGGCTTGACTGGAGGAAGTTAGGCTTGGGTTTTGGTCGCCTGGAGACTGTGCTTCTCACAGATTGTTTTTCTGCCTGACAAAATGACCCTAAATATCGATGGTCATGTGACATGAAGCAAAATTGGTTCCATAGTTGCATTTGTACCAGGAAATACGGGATCATTGTCAACAAAAGAACTCATTCCTGGAAGTACCATGCAACATTTCCGAGCTATATTTGGGCCCTGGACAGCTCCTTGGTCGTTCCGACAATGTTAGTACGTTGAATGTGTTCAGAGAATTGCCTCTGGAGTCCAAATAATGGCTTGATTGGAGAAAGTTAGGCTTGGGTGTTGGTCTCCTGGGGACTGTGCTTCTCACAGACTGTTTTTTTTGCCTGACAAAATGACCCTAAATATCGATGGTCATATGACATGAAGCAAAATTGGTTCCATAGTTGCATTTGTACCAGGAAATACGGGATCATTGTCAACGAAAGAACTCATTCCTGAAAGTACATGTACCTCTCTAGGCAACGATGCACGAGACGGACTGCGGATCGAGAGTCGTCGGTGTTGTTGTCATCCACGTGTTGGACTGGGCTGTATACGACAATATTGACTTGGAACAAGCTTTCCACCACATCCAGTTGTGATAACGGGTCGTCACGGAAGTCCTCACGGAAATGTCATGTTCTGTTCACGTAAATATTGTTCCCAATATTTGTTAGCAATTCACTCGCATCTATTGTGTCGGGCTTGGAAAATACGTCACATATAAAATGTAGGTTTACGTAGCAACATTGTGAGATCGGTAGATTTCAAGATAGGCATTTATGTCTGTGAGATACTGTACAATTCACACGACAAGTGAATACAGAGGAACTTTGGTCGTTTTGAAACTACCATTTTGTCATACCAATTGCACAAGTACCTGCATTTGACGATAAAATGGACAAGGGACAAAAAACACAGAAGGTGCACTCGGGGAGTAGTAGACAAAGGGGAGATTTTCGGAAATGCAAACAAGCGTGTTTGGAGAGCGGTGGCCATGTTCGTTCTGGTTACCTGGTAGAGTTACCTCAGCATATGTGCGTAGTCGTGTGGAGGAGGAGGAAGTGGAGGAGGAATGGGAGTGAGTGAGTGGGTGAGAGAGTGCAAGAGTAAGTGAGCATAATAAGTCGTTTGTAAAGCATTAACCTCGGGCTGTATGCAAACATGAGTGGTATCATATTGAAGCTCTTATCGACTGGTGGTGAAACTCGTGCTCATGCGCAATGAGGCGTAGTAGAGAAAGGGGAGTTTCAGAGGTGCTGACTATGCCCCAGGGACTTCAAGGTTATATGCATAGCCACACTTGCAACCAGAGATGGGGAATCCCACGCAACGCCTTAACACCTATGTTTGTTTTCTGGGCATTGAATGGTTACATCTGGCCCAATCCTAGGTCATTGACTGGCTACATTTTCTCAGCCGACTCATTGACTGGCCTATATCAATTTGGTTAAAATTAGAATCCTACATTTATTATCAAGCATTGGACATTGATGGCCACTTGAAACTGGTATTTTCCACACAGGCCAGGATCAATCGTTAGGGCAGTTCCCTCAGGAACAGGTTTTCTTTGTTGGCGCTCATATAATTCCGATAGGCACAGAGAAAATTTTGGTTTGCACGCGTCGGATAGGCTATTGGGTTCGGTTTTTTCTCCAAGGCTGTGAGATGTCCCAGTTGAACAGCTGGATTCGGTTTCACTTTTTCGGACATCCAGGACTGCGTCTTGGATGATGATCTTATAATCAGCTACATGCCCCTCTACGTCAGTGGCCATCAAGGCGAAGGTCGGGCGCGCGTATCAATCGGATTTTGATGGGATCTTGGCGATAACATCGATCGAGCTGCCGTTCACAGTGAAACCCTTGCGTTTGTTCCATCCCGCATTGTCGTTCTCCGTGCCCGTGTGCTCGGGTGTGTCCCGATAGAATAAAGGGGATGTCAACTGAGATTGGTTAGTTTGTCCTCCATACCGCAATACCGTTTCGATGTAGGCTCGATAGGGGAACGTGTTGGTTGAGTCACTGATGAGTTTGTCACCGAGAAAAAATTTCAAAAGATTCGTCGGGCCCACCGTTGTACGGTCGACGATTCTGGAGCCATCCAGTTTGGCGATCTTGGCTTTCACATACGAGTAAGTATGGGCTAAATTCACATAGGCCGTATCCGCATTGTTGATGGTGAACTCGATAGTTGAGAGCGTGAGATGCTCCACCCATAATCCTTGTTCGGCACTGGTCTGCGATGGCGGGACGGTCCACATATCAAATTCACTGTTAGTAGAAGGGCAGGACTCGGCGTGGATGAAGAACATGTTTAAGCTAAGATATCCTGGACCTTCGATGTGCGTCGTCGCTGGGTCGGTCGTCGACTGGTGCGCGGTCTCGGCGGTGCAGGTCTTTTATTCCCTAAAGTGCGTTGTGCTTTGGAGACCAAGACCCCTCCTGCTTCTTTGGCTCGGCGTTTCAGTGCCTCTCAGTTTTCCGAACGCTTTCACCCCTCGCGTCACCAGTGGCAGGAACGTTTGACGATGCTCCCGAGTTTGTTCCCCAGCTCATGACCTCGTTAGATGCGTGTACCTGCGAAGACGGAAAGGCCACCTCCGACCTGTTAGGTATAATAGTCCATATAGCTGTGTGCATCACACTCGTCAGGCATTTTCATTATACAATGCTGGGAGACTGTGCTTGTCGAAAATGAAGCGTGACCACCACTTTCCCAATTTCGAATGCCAAAAGTTGTCCGGTGTCATTCCTTATATCGATGGTGATGGTACTGATGTCAGTCTGTCGCACCGGTAGATAGAGTACGTGATTAAAGCTCTGTGTGACCTGATCCCCGTAGTCCCATTTCACTGGACAGACGCGGAGCAGGAGCGCATCGATATCGCCGACAATGTGACCATCCACCACATCCGAATAGATATAGAGGAAGTAGTCCATAGTTTCAGATTATTGGTCCTTCCTTAAAAATTTTAATACAGCCGAGCTCCCAGGTCTGACAACATGATAATTATCCTTCCCTTTTTGGTAACCAGTATTTATGGTACCAAGCTTCTGGGTACTACCATTCCTTCAAAATGACATATGCGGATGGGTGGCTCGGTTGAGCCATATGCCGGGTCGGGCCGCGAAGTCAACCTTCGTCAGCCTCAGTTTCGTACGTTTTTCAGGTGTTTAAAAGTAGCGTTATGTTACATATGGGATATGGGACAAAAACGGCCTGGTCGACCCCATATTTTGAATAGCTTTTTTTTATCTCGCCTCGAGACGGAGACGGGGAACACTGGGAAGAAATCTTATTGAAATCGATTGTCAAGATTTTTCCAGGAAATGAACGAAACATGGCGTGTTTTGGGTTATTTCAATAGACTTTCCAGAAAACATGGAGTACGTTTCAAGGGAAGAAAATTTATCACGGGTTAAATTTGCATAACTGGCTTGTATGCTGAATTAATGGTATGAGCATTACCATGAAGAAAATATATACTTTTATAGGGTTTTCTGGGTGGTTTGGCAACTCAGAAAGATGGAAGGCTATATCAAGGGTCTATTCCCAGCAACAAGGGGTCTACTGTGGACAGCCAGCCTGGTGATCCACCATGGTCTTACCTTGGAGCCGACCGGGCCCAAAATAGTTATCCGTCTCTAGTGCACACAGCTCCTGCAACGTCTTCCTGAAACGTACGGTCACATTGTCCTGGAAGATGATCAGGAATTTGAAGTTCCACTCATGGTACTCCATGTGCAGGGAATTCGCAAACGGGGAGGCACTTTTGCCACCTGGGGGTCTTGCGCTTGATGAGGTTACGCAACGCCTGGACGAATTTTTGGATGTGGGGTACTGGCCTTCGGGAAGACTGAAGCTGTAGGTGTTGGCTTCGTACACGACTTCGTACCGCACCGTATCATGTTGCACGTTGTACCACATGTACGGATATCCACTAGAACAGCTCTGGTTTAGCCTTGTTCCATACTACGTGAGAACAGCTATGGTTGCAAACCAGTCACCAGATGGAGTTGTTGGGAAAATGCTGTACGGGCAATATTTGCCGAACCAATTGACCATAACCAATAAAATAATTCGATTCTATGTCCACTTACCTTTCATAAAAACGTCTTGTTTATCAGCGACTGTCCATTTTTAGCTTGGCAAGAGATCTAAACTCGGGCGAGGGGGTAAAACTGTCCACATCGCCGCCATCTTGCATCGGTCAGAACGCTGATTACGCGCCACAACAACTCGCGATAAACACTACACGCACAACGGCGACGCGGACAGTTTTACCCCCCTTTCCGTGTTTAGACGTCTTGTAAAACTAAAAATGGACAGTCGCTGATAAACAAGGTGTTTTTATGAAAGGTAAGTGGACATAGAATCGAATTATTTTATTGGTTATGGTCAATTGGTTCGGCAAATATTGCCCGTACAGCATTTTCCCAACAACTCCATCTGGTGACTGGTTTACAACCATAGCGTTGTTCTCACGTAGTATAGAACAAGGCTATACCAGAGCTAAGCCGAGCTATTACTGGGTAGTGTGTCCCAGGCCTTGGGGCTTGTTCCCGGCGTCGTGATCGTCGCGGTGACTTGCTACGTGTCACGGCTCTGTAGCGGTGGGGTGTCTTGACCAGGAGTGGTGTGCTAAAGGGTGTGAAAGATGGCCGTAAGAAGCGTATCCGTTGTGTTTTGGGTGGTGACTCCGGCTCCCGCTCGGCTTCCCTTGTCCGTGGGGGTCGAATCTGTCGTTGTGACTTGCGGGGTACACGTATCGGCGATTGCTGTTCTATGTCACGCTACATCCAGGCCCAGCGCTGGGGATTCCTCACCAATTCTTGTGGCAGATGCATGTCTTTCAAGCCTTGAACACCTCCCATCCTTGAGGATCTATGTGCGACCTGCGATGACATTTACTAAATCCTTGTAATGTGGGTACCAGCGCCCACCTAGTTCGCCATTATCATTCCAGGTCATGTTCGGATTGTCTTTCACTCGCTGTAATATCAGGCCAGCTTGTTTCTTGAACGACGCGGGTACACGTTTCTTCGACCCACTGTGAGGATGTGGGTGGTACACCTGGTAACTGCGGCTGTGGGGCAGGTCATGTTGGTGGTATCGGTTTTGCTGGTTGTGCGGCTGACACCGGGCTTGGATCAGAGGCCTTGTATTGTCCCAAGAACGCGATGTACCAATGAAGCGTCTGATTGTACTGTTGTACTTTCTCATTATCGATTAAATCCGGTCGTTGTAGAATCTATTTCATCTCGTGATCGAGAGTGTGCATCGTCTTCATCATGGGGTGGGATCGGATACGGCGGTTGGAGGCTTTCAAGCAGACGTGGGTCCACCAGACCCATTTGTTCGTGTGGTTCGTTTACGGTCGAAGAGTCCACAGAGTAAGTGACCTAGCACAGAGGAAGCCAACGACGCTAGGATGGCTCCGAGAAACCCGCCTTTCTGTGAGATCTTTTTCTCCGGTTTTTGGAAGACTCGCTTCTGGACCAGGGTCCGGAGACCTGTATTATGCTTGGCCAAGTTCGCCTTCTGTGCCGGAGTCAATGGCACGTTCCCTTTTAAGATATTGAGTCAAATCTCACACAGATAGCACACAAGAGAAGGGTCTGCGCCACCAACTCGGGTGGGGCCGTCTTCAGTACCCGTAGCGTCGAAGCGTGCTTCCGTACTCGAGCACACTTCCTGTTCAACTAACGCTGGAACTCCAGCCTTCCCTTTTTATAAGTGGACTACAGACACAACATAAACAAGAATGGTGAAATGTTTATTATCCCATCATCACATACACACCCCAGCGGGAGGGGGGGGGCGGGCACTGTGGGTGTGTTTACATTATTGTTGCATGTACACTTGGTGAGTCTCCGGGAAAGATGGTGGTCGGCAGTGACTTGCTTCAGGTCGAAGAACATATACACGTGTTGAAGGGTTGTCGAATCTGTAAAGGCTTCCAATGCAACCTGAGTGCGTCCGGTGCCATGTGATCATCAACCACCACCAAAGTGTCTGGTTCCAAATCGGCCAGGTTGAGTACGCCCTCCACGGACGTGATCTGGGGCATTGCTGCATACGCCGCTTGCCATTCTCCGTAACACCAAACGAAACGCGCAATGGGTGGGGTAATCATGTTTTCGGCGTGTTGAACGAGTTTTTGGACAAAGTGCGTCTTGCCGGAGCCCATGGGCTTCGCAATGAGGCAGGTGAAGGGATGTTGCTACCGGGCCTACAAGGTTGGAAGAGTAGTCGTTGTCGCGGTAACCCGCTGTTGTAAATTTGGTACATTTGTCGACACGTTCGGGCGTTCACTGCGGGTGGTCGCATACGTAGTGGGTGCTGCAATACTTGGTGTAGGGTTCGATATTGCTGGATGAGGTGTGACTGGTGCAGGGTAGGTCTTTAGACGTGTTTGACCGGGACTCACGGCTGGGGACGTAGGTGGAACGAGTAGAATGCTGAGACAGGGTATGTCGTAAAACACACCTCCCTAAAAATCGCCCAGCTGGGTTAGCAATGTCACTACAAAGCCCACTTGTGCTTTGCGCGCTTTGGAAGACGCTGTGTGCAGATACGGTTGCACAGTGATCATGGTCGAGCGTAGAATGAAGGAAGGCAGCGGTGGTTTCTGGTTTTATAGTCGTTTCATCTGGTTAGCCGCGACCCAAGAATTGAAGGAACTGGGCCAGTCTTGCCATTTTACGAAGTGCATCGTCTTGCCTCGGCGCTGCTAAGTTTTCAGGATGCGTTCCACAGTGTAGCAGTCTTGCTTTGTTTTCACCACGGGCTGTAACTCTTGCTCGTAAAACGTCCCTTGCTATGGTTCCCATTGAAGATCTTCCAGTTCATATACTCGCGGTTGTCGGGGTATGCGGCATTTAATGACGAAGTGCTCATCGCTCCAATTGGGGAGTTAACTGTTCTCGAATTAGCCCTTGACTTTACTGATCCGTGAAGGGTCCCCGACCTTGAACACCTTCTTCGACCGTGGTTGGGATTGCATGGGATACAACATACGACGGACTTGGGCTTTGTTGTGTTCGGCAACAATGGAGGCTCTCTGAATACTCCGGTGATAGGCTCGATTGTAACCATTCACAAGTTTCGAGAGAACATCGATGTACCGTCGTGTATTCTTAGCAGTAAAGTGCTTGTACATGAGTCCTTTGAATGTCCTGTTGAACATTTCAACGACCAAAGCCTTCGTCTCATTGTAGGTGTGAAAGAAGAATTGGAGCGATATTCAAGAGGTGGGAAAAACTGACGTCTGGCGACTGAAAAGCAACCATATGACTCTACAGGAAAGAATTCGTCGACACCCAACATTCAAACCCGAGAATCTCGGACGTAGCCTTAGTATCTCAGCCGCGCTTTTATTGTGGCTGTTCATGTGGAGATTATGAAATATCCACACGGCCCCTAGCTCCGGCTTAATCGGAATTAGATACGAAAGCTCGGGAGCTGTGATGGCAGATCAGCTCAAACAACTCAACTGATGTTAACGGATGAGCATCATTGACGTCTGATGGAGTAAACGCCTTAACATGGGGAAACCTGGTAAATACAAGAATACCTAGGAAAACTAACCTGTAAAATCCGACGTCGTACAGCTTAAATTTCCCACAGAAACAATAAACCTACATATATTTGTCGAGTGACATGTACAGAGGGCCTTGGGGACAAACAGTCCACCAGCAGAATCCTACCATATACACGTAATAAATTGGTGCAATAAGCAAGAGGTGGGAAAAATTGAAGTCTGGTGTCTAACCTTCTGGGTTTCCAGAAACTATTGGAAAGGTGTGTTGAGGAGTTCTGTGCCTTCGTCGGTTTGCAAATACACGGGTTTGCGCTCGGTCTTGAAGATGCCCTTGAACGCAGCTACGAGATTCGCCCCGTTTTCGTCCGGATGGGGACCACCCACGCATACTTTGACAGAATATCGATGCATATCAAGATGTACCGATTCACATAGTTGTGTTTGGCAAAGGTGCTCATATCGACCGAATCTGCTTGCCATATGGCATCTACACCACCAACAAGACCCGGTTACGTAGAAAATGACAGCGGGCAGCTCGATGTAAGATATAGGTGTCTTATTGTTTGAGTCAATCTCGGACTTGCGATAGATGAATGGGGTTTATCGGCTCAATAGAGGGCAGCCAATGCACTATAGGCTGCCGGACTCTCGGGACTGTTGTATAAGTTATCCAACACCTTCTCCCAGCGCTTCATGGTGATGACTGATAATGAACCCAGAGTATCGTGTATTCATAACGAGGTCGATATTCCTGTCTGATGTTCGAGTTCTACCACCGTTGTATATATCCTTGGTTGACTGAGTCTAGCCGGATAATGTATAACGTCGTCCTCCGACTGTGGACTACGGGTGTAAGTTTATCCAGGACATCTTTGTGGGTCATCGAGGTAAGTACCGGATAGTCCCTCTCGTCTTCCCATTGACGCGGTTGATCATTTGCCCATTGGGTTCTGCCGCCGCGTCACTCAAGTCACGAACCCAGGCCAACAGGACGGCTGACCGGTCGTCCGGTGTAGACAGCTGGTCCACGATAGACACCACTTTCTCCAAGGCCGTCCACAGATCAGCGTCTAAGGTGAAGCTTCGGTGGGTTCCTGGTAAAGTCCCAGACGTGCGAAAAACGGTCCGCGGTATACGGTCTCGATATGGATGAGGTGCCCGTCCAGATCATCGCACAACACTCGTTTAAATTTGTTCCCTCACTGTGTAGGGTGACCACAGGCATCCCGGTCTTCTACGATGGGGACTTGATCCTCATAGACGTGTAACCCCATATTAAGAGTAAGGGAAATGACGGCCCGTAGAACTCATGACATGGCGGAGCAAATGACGAACGATGAATGACGCACACTCTGACTGACCCTCGTATTTATGGCCAGGTTCCAACTTGACATGCATATGACCTTTGTGATGTCACATAAAATAACTGTTGTATATACGTTATGTTATCAGTCATGAAAAAAATCCGGTTTTTTTTATTACAACAATGTGATTTGGTTCTTTTGTATAACGTAGTTAACCAGTTTATGGAAATACCACCAGGTTCCGGAAGGGCACATAGACCCCTCTTTTCAAATTTGCCTATGACCTTTGAGACGTCACACAAAAGGCCCCGTAGACAAAACCGATTCACGGAGAATGACGCCCGAAAAAATATCACACACGCTTTTTGACCATCAAAACAGAAAGGCATCTTTGGTCGCGTTGACCTCAAACTCGCTCCCCCAAGAATGCTTCAATCTGATACCTCACACGACCCAATCGGACAAATATGGATCCACCTAGACCCCAAAACGTCGATCTGCCTACCTACTGCGCATGCGTCATCAGCAATTCTCAAACAAAGTGAACGCATGGCCTCAAGACCCCTCTCATCGTGTTCTACAGCTGGAGATGCAGAAAACAAGGGGCCACACATTATACCGCAAATGTCTATGAGTGGGTTTCCCATTGAGACTAACATTGTCCACTGCACCAGAATGGACCGAACATGTCCACCCCAGACCTGCCTGAACTTTTCAGCGAAAGTCAACCCCTGACCTCGAGATCCCTCCCATGGTGTTCTACATCGTGAGACAAAAACAAGGCGCCCCAACCTATAATAAGATGCACAAGAATAAAATATATGACCACCCCTATCCCATACATGCATTCTCCGTAGATTAACACTGAAAGTCACTGGGGTCTTATGTTAGAGCAGATAACTCTTGCTGGGCCGTCATGTGATGGGAGGTAACGTCAAAGGAAGTGACCCGGATGCGACCTTTGATCCGACCTCTGCGCAAAATTATTATCCGTAAGGTGATTTTCGTACCGTTTGACCTTTACTGAGGGGCATCTTTGGTCGCGTTGACCTTTTTGCACTTAGAGAGCAAATTGACACCATTTGACCGCTGAAAGAAAAAAGTCCCGGCAAAGGTCAAGTGACCATCACGTGACCGGAAGTGACCTCGGGGGATGTATTCGGGGGATGTATTCGGGGGCGACCGAATTTGCCCTTTCTATACTACTGCCGAGAGAAGCTTCCCTGTAGAGTCCTGTGGTTGCTTTTTAGTCGACATACGTCGTCAATTTTCCCCACCTCTTGCATATCGCTCCAATTCATAATTTCAATTCAGGGCTGAGGGATGGGACCAAATTCCATGTATACTACCAAGACATGATAAACAAGAAACCTATATTCATTTTGAGAAGTGATCTCTCCAGCTCTAAGTTGTGCGCTGTATTCAAACTGTGGGTATACCAAAGAGAGAAGAAACACCCTGTTGATTTTGATGTCCAAAAATCAAGGATTAATGAAAACTAGGCAAAGACGTATACTGGGAAAGCCTATTATTGCGCACCAAAATTAAAATATGTTTGAATGTCGTGCGAGTGTATATTTATTTCCCATAGTGTACCTTCGTCAGTAAAGTACACGTTCAAGCTATATGGATCCGAAATTTTGTAGGAGTATAGCCATCTGTGCGGTAATGGCCTAGTTTTCGGTGTGGCACTCAGAAAAATGGCTGAAAAAGAGACGGCATTGGATTCGATGTATTTTAGTCATGGTATAACTTTTTTGAAAAGATAAAAGCCTTTCTTTCTCATACAATTAATGTTATACGAAGTTTCTTGTCAACACGCCATGTTGTGCAGAGGAGATATTAACGCAGCACAATGCACAATCTCCGATTCATGAATTCCCGCCATAGAATTTTATGACGTGTACTCCAGTTGTCTCTGGCCATATGAAATTTTGCCCCACACAGGAACAAATTTACACGAACACTGTAAAGTCGTCAAAGATTTGATCGTGGTTCCTCCGCTTAAGACTGTATGTGCAATTACTTTACTTGACGTATTCGTTTTAGCTATAGCAACAATCGCGAACAACATTCATCAATCAAAGGAAAAAGTATAGCGGTATTATTTTGATTTATTCACTTAACGACTGCATTTAATAAATAGGTCAACCTCCGAATAGCGTTGTCTTCTTTTCTGCCATGTTGGACCATGTTGTATCTGGCATCATGGGAGACGTAATTAGGCCTGCCATGATTGCCGCTTTGACTCCAAGGCCAAAGAATCATTTCAGTCGACTCGCAATTAGGCTGTAACTGGTATGCAATGCTTGGCTTTCATCCTTCATGTGTATTAAAATTCCATTTAAACACTCCAAGATATTATAGCCGCGACTGCCATTATTTTCAAATATGGGGCGAATCTACAACATGGTCGCTCGGACATTACAATACAAGGTACAGACCAATCTGATTAAAAACAGACTCAGAAACCGGTTATCTAACTGGGTCTGTTCACCTTCCTATCTTAAGGCCGTTCGGTGGCCATCTGACATGAAAATAACTCTCCACGTTATCTCATCTTGGACCAATCAACGCATCGTACGACATGGCATGACCTGACATTATGGGCATGATGGGACAGACTTTTTCTTCGCAACTAACTCACCGGGTCAGAGGGAACTCGGAAGTTTCAAAATAACCGAAGGTAGACCTGCATAGCTGCTGCGAAATATACATTTCGAAATGTGATGAAAAATTATCTATGATTGAAATTTGCTTTGTATTAATCCAAAAAGTATTCGAAACAAGATACGTAGGAAGAAGATACGGCTTCGACGTCAGTCGAGAGTGGTAACACCACGTCGGACATTTCGCAATGTGGATTTGTTGTCGACTTGATCCGATTTTTTGGCTGGGAAATTTAATGAATGTCATCGGCACTCTCCGCCTTATTATTTATGAGACTCGGGAATTACCGGCAGCCCTGCGAAATTTCGTGCAGAACAGACTCAAATCGACATTTTATTACGCCAGAGTGGATCTGTTTTAACCCTATCTGGCCTGGGCTTTTGGGACCTATCCTGGCCGAAATGCCCCCCCCCCCTAATTATTTTTCTTACCCCTTGAGCTAGGGGGCTGAAACTTACCACACTATACCCTCGGGTCAAGCTCTACCAGAAAATGTAAAAAAATCCAAGATGGCCGCCTTGATGACGTCGATTTTTCGGTCGGATTTTCCGACTTTTTTATTTATGCAATTTCTCCGTAAAAACTGCATGATAAATTGGTAAATATTAATGTGACGTGAAATAAAATAGTTTTTGCCCACTTTTCATTGCGGAAAAGCAGAAATTTTGAAGAAATATGACAAAAACATCACTTTTCTGGTGCCCCACGTGGCCGCCATCTTGAATTTACCCATGATCCTCTGCTCGGGGGGTTATGCAAATAGTCTCAAAATGACCCCAATATGATAAACTAACAAGAGCCCAAGGGGCTTCAATATACGCCCGTATATCCGGAATCACATTGGTCCAAATTTCAAGGTTGTTTCCTTGATTCCAATTGGTAGCTAGCAATCCAGAGAAAGGTCTACAATTTTGTGCTTCTGAGAATGTAACGTATATCACATCTTATATTGAATGATAACCTAAAATGAGCTTAACTCTTGGCAACTAGTTGACCTTCGAGCAAGAGTCGAGAGCTCACATATCCCACACTGAAATCGACAATAGTCAAACACAAGAAAATAGTAGTTTTTCTGCAAATGGATTTCTCTCAGACGAGAAAATTTTTCATGAAGGAAGAAGAGAGTGATGAAGTAAACCTTTGTTTCTGAGTTAATATTAAAACAGGTATGAAGGTCATAAAGGACCCCTCTCCCCATCAAGTTAGTAAATGTATGGTTTTTATTTCACAACAGTTTAACTAAATGTAGCTATTTCAAACACGGTAGGCAACTCCACAGGACAAATGCCATATACATGTGTAGGAGAGATCTCTGAATATTCCAACCTAACACATATAGTCAGCTAAACGTGATTCAGTTTTGGGGGACTGTGACCTTGACCTTTGACAAATTGATGTATGGCTCCTCTTTGCCATGCGAGTAAGTATACTCAAAGTATAGTACCAATCCATACCTTGAAACTAGAGATATCGCATGGACAACAAATGTTAACGGATGAATGGACAGAACCCAACATCGCAGCCATTACATGACCTCATCTTCGAAAAGCATATGAAAATGTGACTTTTAATATTTCCTGATTTTGGGATCACAGTGACCATGACCTAAATTTTGGTACACGACACATCGTCTTCCCTCAATGGACACAAAAAAATCATGATTTTTATGAATTTCATGATTTTGGGGGTCACAGTGACCTTGACGTTTGGCCTTGACCTACATTTTGGTACATGACACATCATGTCCCCCTAATGTATCTACTGACACAAAAAAGTACTTTTCACAGATTTCTTGATTCTGGAGTCACACTGACCTTGACTGTTGACCTTGACCTAAATTTCGGTACATGACAAACCGCCTCCCCTTAATTTCTCAATGGGCACAAAAAATCATGATTTTTAACAATTTCACGATTTTGGAGTCACAGTGACCTTGACCTTTGACCTTGACCTACATTTTGGTATGTGACACATCGTGTCTCCCTAATGTATCTACTGACACAAAAAAAAAGATATTTTTAATAATTTCCTGATTTTGGGGTCAGTGACCTTTGACCTTGACCTAATTTTTGGTATGCAACACTTCATTTCCCCTATTGAATCTACTCACAAAAAATTAGCAATTTTGAATGATTTCCTGATTTTTAGGTCACACTGACCTTTGACCTTGATTCTGGGGTCACAGTGATCTTGAATATTGACCTGGATCTAAATTTTGGTACATGAAAAAACGGCTACCCGTAATTTCTCAATGGACAAAAAAAAATCATGATTTTCAACAATTTCACGATTTCGGGGTCACAATGACCTTGACCTACATCTTGATATGTGACACATCGTATCCCCCTAATATATCTACTGACACAAAGAAATGTTATTTTTAATAATTTCCTGATTTTGGAGTCACAGTGACCTTTGACCTTGACCTACTCGACCTTGACCTACATTTTGATATATGACACATCGTGTCCCCCTAATATATCTACTGACACAAGGAAATGTTATTTTTAATAATTTCCTGATTTTGGAGTCACAGTGACCTTTGACCGTGACCTACATTTTGGTATGCAACACTTTAGTTCCCCCTATTTGAATACACTCAAAAAAAATAGAAATTTTTAATGATTTCCTGATTTTTCAGTCACACTGACCTTTGACCTCTGACCTTGACCTACATTTAGTATGCAGCACATCGTTCCCCGCTAGGGCCTCCACTCACTAAAAATTAGAACTGTAGATACAAAACTGTCAACGATCAATGATTTCCTGATTTTAGTCAACAGTGACCTTTGACCTCTGGCCTCGACCTCAATTTTGATACGCGACACATCGTCTCCACCTAGTGTATCCACTCACAAAAGATTGCAACTGTGGATAGAAAACGTTCACAGATATAGACCGGACACGAACACTTCAGTGATTATCTGTTGTTTTCTTTTAGGCCAGTGACCTTTGACCTCTGACCTCGACCTTCATTTTGGTACGCGACACATCGTCTCCCCGTAGGGTATCCACCCACCAAAAATTGGAACTGTAGATAGGAACTGTCCCAGATATAGACCGGACACGAGAACCGGACAGACGGACAGACGGACGGACGGACAGACGGACGGAAACTGCCATCACATAATACGTCCGCCTTTTGGCGGGCGTATAAAAAACGGAAAATGGACATGCGGGGTTAGACAAAGTTTATTTACCTGCATGTCGATGGTCGTTAGGGCCTATCGATTTCACAGAGTTCATTCATTCGTCGGTTTTCGTTAATGATTTCACCTGGCGAATGTCGAGATTGAGTTTACAGAGTTAAGCATCTAACACTTGTCGTTACTGATTTTACTGATCGTATTTACCTGTCGATTGTCATTACCGATTTCACATAATTTATTCACCTGATTTTGCTTAGTTTATCCACCGGATTCCACCTTTTGATTGTCGTTAATTTCACCTGTCGATTGTCGTTACAGATTTCACCTGACGATTATCGTTACTGCTTTCACCTGTCGATTGTCGTTACGGATTTCACCTGGCTATTGACACTTGTTTTACAGGATTAATTTACCTGTCAATTGTCGCGACTGATTTCACAGAATGTATTGACCTGTCGATTGTCTTCACTGATTTTACTTAGTTTATTCACCTACCGATTGTCGTTAATGCCTATCGATTTCACAGAGTTCATTCATTCGTCGATTTTCGTTAATGATTTCACGTGGCGAATGTTGTGACTGAGTTTACAGAGTTCATGCATCTGGCGGTATTTACCGGTTGATTGTCGTAACTGATTTCACTGGTCGTATTTACCTGTCGATTGTCGTTGCCGCTTTCACAGAATTTATTCACCTGTCGATTGTGTTCAATGATTTTACTTAGTTTATCCACCTGTCCACCTGATTCCATCTTTTGATTGTCTTTAATTATTTCACCTGTCGATTGTCGTTACTGATTTCACTTGTCAATTGTCATTACGGATTTCACCTGGCTGATTTTACAGGGTTAATTTACCTGTCGATTGTCGTTACTGATTTCACAGAATGTATTTACCTGTCGATCGTTTTCACTGATTTTACTTAGTTTATCCACCTGTCGATTGTTGTGAATAATTTCACCTGGCTATTGTTATCACTGATTTTACAGGGTTAATTTAACCGTCGATTGTCGTTATTGATCTCATGGAATGCACTCACCTGTCAACTGTCTTCACTGTTTTACTTAGTTAATCCACCTGTCAATTGTCGTGATTCCACCTTTGATTGTTAATGATTTCACTTTTCGATTGTCATTAATGATTTCACCTTTGCATTGTCGTTACTAATTTCACCTATCGATTGTCGTTACTGATTTCACAGAATTAAATGTACCAGTCCATTGTCGTTACTGATTTCACAGAGTTTATTCAGCTGTCGATTTCCGTTAGAGATTACACAACGTCAGGATAGAAAGTTAAATTCTGTACAAAATGATTCACAAATAAGAAAATTAAGCTGACTTCCAAAGCAAAAAATGAAGCCTATGGTTTCACCATCTGAAGTAAATCATAAAACACGCAAATGGGTAACTCATCTCACTGATAAGGCATGTGTATTTCTTCACAACTTCAACATATCAGTCGAGGTAAAGATAATCAGCACCCATGAACCACTTTAAAATAATTTTCTCAAATACTCATTGCCCCTGATGGGTTTGGTATCGTAAATCATGGACGAACCAACTAAAACGCAACTAGTTGAAATCTTATTTCAAATTCTTGTTCATGAATTCCACCAGACGGCCGAAAGCGGTTTTACTCGCCTCTGGGTTGTAGTTGGCCCCTGTCGTATTGGTGAAGGCGTGTCCTGCCGGGTACGTGAACAGTTCATATTTCACACCCGCCACCTTGAACTTCTCCTCCAGCGCTTTGTAATCTTTTGGGGAAGAAAACCCCTCCAATTCATCTTTCTCCCCGAAATGACATTGCACTGGAATTTTGATTGTGGATAAATCAGCGAGACTAGCGCCGGGGATGCCGTAGAACGGCGCTGCAGCGTCGATCTCTCTAACCAGTGCTGCCGCCGCCAAGCTAAGCGCCCCTCCCATACAGAAACCCGTAACGCCAACAGAAGTGCAGCCTTTGGACAGCAGAAATTGGGCGGCGCCTCTTATATCCGCGATGGCGCCTGACCAGTCAAGATTGTTCATCAAATGGCCCGCCTCTTCATTGTCCTTTGCCAGTTTTCCTCGGTAGAGGTCAGGCACTAAAGTCACGAAGTTGCCAAGGTTACCGATTTCCGAAGCCTCGTTTTGAATTTGGTCGTTCAAGCCCCACCATTCTTGAAGTACGATAAGACTCTTCTTGGTTTGGGTCAAATCACCTTGCAAGGTACCGTGGCCTTTACCAGCTTTGTTCTCAGAGTCGAACGTTACTGTTTCACGCCCCATCGCGGATTGCTGTAAACACCTGTAGGGATAAAACAAATACCGATTAAGCACTGATTAGTTAATTTTCTCAGTTCACTCGATTCGATTACTCCTAATTTTACAGTAGACATATATATACACAGATTAGTTCTACAAGTAACAAGCACACTACGTCCATCGCCCCTAAGCGGGTCATTGTATCATTGTGGTACATGTACATTTTCTCTCCTACATCCCTCTGTACAGTTAATTGCAACAGCCGGCAAAATAGCTTTACAGGATATTAGCTTGATGCATTATTTCTTTGTACAATCACAAATTATGATAAAAACGATACATTTTAACAGCTATTTTTTTATAATTTTATAAACGTTATTATGGCATGGTCCCCAGTGCTGCCTACCTATGGATTATAATCTGTTAATTCGGGGTATTTCACATGAGAAAATGTGACAGAGCCTAAATCATGAATCAAAAAGTCTGTTATTCACATGCAATCTTTCTTAACCATATGTAGGAAAAATATATTCTTTTATTCATTTTTCCTCTGTCCCCAAGGTAAATGTCAACACCGTTATCATTGCATACAAAGGGATAAAAGATGACGAGTATTGTCAACTGGACCATGTTTATTCCGCTGGGAATATAAGTAAAGGAACGACCATTGACTTATGAAATGAATTAACACAAACAGAATTTTAAATTAGAAAAATGTCCATCTCCAAATAGCCGTATCTTTACAGCATGTCAACACAGTTACCTTTTGTTACAGCCAGAAATCAGAGAAGTATGCTGAATATATTTCTTGGTTGACTGAACACACCCAAAAGGATTCACCTCGGGTGATCTCGATATGGGAACTTACATACAACGAGACAATATTACTCTCCGATAACAAATATGTCAACTATGTTACTGTCAACTACGTTACTATTTAGTAACGTATACTATTTGGTAACGTAGTTGACATTTTGGTAACAGAGTTTGACATTTTGGTAACGGAGTTAAGAGAACTGCATGTCATCAACTACGTAATTTTTTGTCAACATCGTTACCTTCTTGTCAGCCCTGTGGGGCTCCCGGAGATTGACATGGGGTGTCGTTGTCTACACTCCATGGTAAGAATACGCCATGTGGCATAGTAAGAAAAGGCCTCAGCTCCTCAGAGAGCTTGTCGTAAGAGGCGACTGGAGCCCCCGTGGGGTACCCGGGTGTGAAAATGAATAGGACCCCACCCGTGGGGTGCCGGGTATTGAAAGGAATAGGATCCTACCCGTGTGGTTTGTGGGTGTGAAAAGGAATACATGTAGGAACCAAACGTTGTGATACGACTGAAATAGTGTTGAAAGCGATGTTAAATCATATTCACTCACTCACTCATTTACCTTTTTGTTAACTACGTTACCATGTTTATCAAATTCACATAATTCAATTTTCAATGAGAACGCAAAGGCAGATGATTATTTTAAGCTTCAATCTTCCACAACAGTCAAACAACTTGTTTCTCAAATGACCTCATCAGCTTGATTTGTTGTCTATTTGGTGTAGATCAAACATTGGATTTACATACCATCATGTGAGCAGATAAAACCGTTTCGTACCACAACAGTTAGAAAAGTCGCCTTTCTTCATATTTGCAACAAACATGAGTAGAGAAATACAACCGGTTATCGTAAATCTTAAACTGTATCACTGTTAGCAAATATACCAGCTGCACGATTAAAACTAAAGTGTTGAAACTTACTCGTAAAGTGTTGAAATAACCCTTTAAGTTTGTCCACAGGGACAACACTTAAAGAGCATGCAGTCCCTCTGGACACACATGAAGGGTTATTTCAACACTTTACGAGTAAGTTTCAACACTTTAGTTTTAAGCGTGTGGTCTCTTAACTGTCCGTAACCATGGTAACGTAGGTGACACAACTATACGCTAATCAAGTATCATCGTCGTTAAAAATATAATTCAAAAAACAAAAAACACTATTTCAGTCGTATTCAACGTTTGTTATAAAAAAATTCAACCTCTAGAAATGAACGTCCTCTACTCCCTTAATTTGGAATTCTTTCCTGTTCAAAATATACCGGTCGGCGGTGGTAGAAGGACTCCGGCATGGTTCGTCTGACAACGCGGAGTGTTTGGACCTGTTTGAGGATATGTCAGCCCCAATGAAGCGCCCCGGTGTAGCCTTTCTCTTATACAAGGCCTACGATCAAGGCCCCAGCGCCAAACCACTCACCAAATCTAGTTGTTGGGAAACTCTACAGCTTTACGAGAGACCAAAACTCTGAACCGGTCAAAATAAACTTGTGAGTGTTGTGGCGCATAAATTCATTCAGAGCCGTTACGAGTAATTCGTTCTGAGTTTCGGTCTCTGTGCAGCTAAAACTGAACAGTTTCGTACAATATAGTCCCGTGTTTCAAGATAATGATTCAAATCAACCGACAACAATACATGATAGAATACAGGAGATTTGTGTGATCAATGAAAGGTGGTTTGGGCATTTTTCTTTTATTTCTACGACTTGAATCTGAAATCCCCCGAAAGATTTTGAAATGAAAAAGTATCATAAATTATCTTTGAATTCCGTTTTATTTGGAAAACGTACCATACGATGTTGAATTATCTATAGTTATCATCTCTTTAAACCAGAAAAATTGTGTTCAATTCCATTGTGTGTTCAATGAAACGAAAAGGACATAATCGAGAGCGACCATGCTAGTAAGCCCACCAACAAGATTCCAACAAGTCTAATTGATATAGCACATATATTGGAATGATAAGAATGATACAAAGACAGAGGTGGATGACCCTCTCATGTGATCTAATATCGCCGTGCTTACGGCAAACAAGGGAGATAATCTTTCCAAAGGACAATACACAGACAGTCAAAGTTTTGTCCCTTTGACCAGCACAGCTCCAATTCAAATCTTATCGCATTTCATGAGAAAATATCACATGTATCAGGAACAGGTTTATTTACAATTTGGGAAACATTAGTCTTGGTTTATAATTAGTCATTGACAGACGGGAATGCATTAATTACCCGTAGGCTAAGTCAAACAATATCCATCATGCCAAGGCATGCAGGATCATGAAACTTACGGTGCATATTAGATCTACATGTATTATCCTACTAGACTTCAGACTTGAACGTCAGGTCACCGAGACATTTACCTACGTACGCGTGTGTCTACCTCTGAACTGTTCAAATAAGGCAAACTGGTGAGGAAGAGTGGCACAGGGACCCGTAGATACCGGTACGCCTGTCCATGAAGATATGTACCTACCGGTGTAAAATGCTTGATAAAACCTGCACTCGGCGTGAGGCTGACTTGAGTAAACTGTGCGTTCGGACAGTCAGCATTGTTCGTTGCTCTGTCTAGCAGACCAGCATGTACATGCGTATAAGCTGACCTGGTTTGGATATTCGCAGCTGCTGCCAGACCAAAATATGTAGAACGAGGTCAATGTTGACCTCCCCGCAGTGATACGGCAGTAACTTGTAATCAACGTGGAGCACAGTTGCCTGGCTTGTTGGATATTTGACAGCCGGAGCCTACGTAGCCTATATTTTCAATAAATTGTGAAATTGATAGGCTACATGTATAGGTTATTTTTTCGAATCGAGTTTTAAAGCTGCCTACCATGTTTCCTCTCATGTTTGCCTCAGATTTAATTCCCATTGATGTGAGCTGAACAAAATCCGAGTACTACCGGTACAGTTGTTAGCCTCCGGGCAAAATATGCCGTCAGCGTCGTCGGCAGCGTCGTCTGTCTGCACATCTTTCTTGTGGACACGATTTCTCAAGAAGGATTATAGCCAAGCATTGTAAATTCATACCACATATGCATCTGGTGAAGAATTATAGCTGGGCTCTTCAAATTAATAATATATATATGGGTCATTCTCAAGGAAAGACGCAATTCGTGTCACTCGACCCAAATTTTCTTCTAACTGGCAGTCTTATGGCTGAAAAAATTCAGATTGTTCGTAGTTTTCATTTAGTAGAGTACGAATAACTTATTGCAAGCACTGTCCCAATTGATTTTTTCGGGTAAATTTTCACCAGAACCCTCAATTTAGGGTAAAATAGACCTGTCACTGGCTGTAGTGACGTACTTGATACCACGATAAAGTTGCCAGAAATTCTTTTGTTCTACATTATTCTACATTATTCTACCTTTTTGGCAACCAGCTGCATCTGTTCTTTCAATATATGAATATATTGTTTACAAGGGCAGATTATCTTGTGAAAATGGCATGGGCAAAGGTCTGTAACTGGTTTTCGGGTCATTGGTGTTACTGTAACTGAAATCGGAGCCAAAAAGCGAACGCTTAAATTAGAAACAAAGATTTGCCACCAGGCGGCTTCTTTTCCAAGCGCGGGTAAACTTGAGATTCCATAAGAAGTGTTTTATGAAACTCTTTTCAGTATTTCAGTCATTTCTAGCTCCACATTTTCAGCGTATGTTTATTACCGGTCACTGGTGTTACGTGTCAGGATCAACATGTAGTGGCTCCCGAGTAAAAATATTAACTGGTAATAAAGAAATGTGCGTATGAATTACAAAATCATTGTTCTTGGACCGTCACGACAATATACGAGGGAGCAACAATTAATTCCTTCCAAAATGTCAGTGGTGTTACCTGTCAGTGGTGTTACTATTTGTAGGGTAACACCATTGACAATAATGATGATTTTGCTCCAAATTTCAGTACAACTTGAATTTACCTTTCTTCCATATAATACTAAGTTAAGGAGTCTTGCCATATACTTGTTTTGCCCCTAGATCGCTTTCACCCACGGCTGCATTTTTGCCTCTATGAACAAATTGGTCGCTGTTGTTACACGAGGTCAGTGGTGTTACTCGAGGTCACTGGTGTTACCGGGTTGTCACTGGTGTTACATTTCAGTTAGATAACTATTTGAAGAAGAAGAAGCAGTTTTATCAGAAGGCTTTTCATATACCTGTTTTGCCCCTGAATATTCTTCACTTGCAACTGCATTTTTGCGTCTATGAACAAATTAATCAGTGGTACGTGTTACACGAGGTCAGTGGTGTTACCGGATTGTCAGTGGTGTTACCGGATTGTCAGTGGTGTTACGGATGCAAGAATGGTCTAGAAATTCAGAAAAACTTGTTTAAATTGTCCCATATTTTGAAAAAGAAACAAACTCGATTAGTTTAAAGCATCAAGAATAAATAGGTTTTATTATACAGAATCTACATGAATGGTTGATACATGCGGTCCAATTGGCTGATTTTGGTGAGCTAAGTAGCATAATTAGGATATTAAAAACAAACTTGTTTTCCTAACTTCAATATTTTTTCATCATTAGTCATAGTTACATGCAATCTATTGCCTAGCATGTGTGTATCTTCCTATTTCTGTCCTCTTAGTGCCCAATATACTGATCATTCCTGTGTAACACCACTGACATGATTGAAGACAACTCCACCGTTAAGTGTTACGAAAAGTTTATTGTTCGGAATGTCTGCATTTATTGTACGCATTATAAAGAGTTTTGTCAATGGAGAGAAATCAAATTCTGTAGTCATTGGTGATGTTGATTTTGAGATATTTCCCCAAGTGAAAATGTGCCTTTCCGTGAGAATGACCCATATATATAGGGGAGATTGGGGTACACTGGTGTAGTGTCCAAGCACTTAGTAGTGCATAAATAATGATAATGAATACTCCCTACAGTAACTGCTCCCTCATGAATATTCATAGTGCATCCGGGTTACAGGTTGTTAGCGGAAGCCCGCCATTGGAATGTAAAAACGTGTTCTATGAAATAGATCATCATCTGAACAAGATTCTTAGTTTGTTATCGGTTCAGGATACCAAACATTACATCTGGCGACGAGATAAATTGGCTTGTGGAGTTGTGGTAAGCTCGGACAATATCCGATATGGCAGGACTTCTAAATTTACCCACTCTACCTCCGTTCCAGGCGGACTCTGACCAGACATCGTTGGCGACACGTTGGGAAAAATGGCGCGAGCAATTCGACATCTACATTCTGGCCACTGGTGTGACAAATGATAAGCAAAAGAGAGCCTTGTTGTTACATCTAGGAGGTGAATCAGTGCAAGATGTGTTTCGCGGACTAACAGATACTGGCGATTCTTTCGCAGATGCTGCAGAAAAACTCGACGAATATTTTCTGCCACGCAAAAACATTCGGTACGAGCGGTATGTTTTCAAGCAAACAGAACAGCAAACAGGTGAGTCAGTTTCACAATTTGTTACTCGTCTACGTGCACTAGCGGGGACATGTGAATTTGCTGATATTAATGACGCAATAGCTGACCAGGTTGTTGAAAAATGTCAGTCATCTCAGCTAAAACGACGGCTTCTCAGAGACACTAATATTGAACTCGACAAAATCTTAGAAGTAGCACGTGCGTTGGAGACGTCCAATTTACACACACAACGTATGGAAGCCCATTCGGTGCCCACTAGTCAAACTTTGAATTTTGTGTCAAATGGCCAAAATAAGCAGCAACGAAACCGATTCCCCCCCAAACGACCCCAACATCAACAGAAACAATTTCATCCACAAGGGAGGGGAACCTGTAGAAACTGTGAGAGGGATTGGCCCCACACAGGTAAGCCTTGCCCTGCTATAGGGAAAACATGTGATTGATGTGGAAAATCAACCACTTTGCAAATGTGTGCCGCAGTTCTCAACAGGGACAAAACGTAAAAGGACAACCTGGCCAATTTACAGCTAGACAAGATACAAAACGCAAAACTGTCAACCAGGTAGATATGTACCAAGGGGACACAACTGATGATGACGAATATGTATTCACTGTGCGAGATCAGGCATGCAATATCGGTCCAGGTACAAAACAGCCGAAAACACATGTAACAATAGACGGTGTCAGTGTGAATGTTTTGATCGATAGTGGTGCGTCGGTAAATGTCATCGACAAGACGAGCTATGATAACATTTCGAAACAGAAACAAATACAGCTCAAAAGGCCAAAATCAAAGATATTCGTGTATGGTTCGAGCAGCCCGCTACCAGTGTTAGGGACATTTGATGCCACTGTAGAAACGAGACATAAGCTATGCAGTGCGGTATTCTATGTGGCTGACCAAAAATGTGGATCGCTACTGGGATACGAAACGGCTACGGATTTGGGACTGCTGAAAATCCCTATCGACGGTGTAAATGCAATTCCGGAACAGATATTGAAGGCCAAAGCAGCAAATTCTGTACCAACAGGTCCACCAGTCGACAAATTGGTGCATGAATTTTCAGATGTCTTTCAGGGAGTTGGTAAACTCAAGAACTACCAGTTCAAAATTCACATCGATACCAACGTAAAACCTGTGGCTCAAGCTCCACGTCGCATCCCGTTTCACTTAAGAAAACAAGTCGAGACGGAATTAGAATCACTTGAAAAAGCCGACATTATTGAAAAGGTTGAAGGCCCTACTCCGTGGGTCTCCCCTATTGTTGTGGTTCCCAAGAAGGATAAATCAAGTGTGCGACTATGTGTAGACATGCGGGCCCCCAACATGGCTGTCCAGCGGGAGCGACATCCTACGCCTACGATTGATGAAGTGATCCACGATCTAAATGGTGCTTCGGTTTTCTCGAAGTTAGATCTGAGACAAGGATACCATCAAATCGAAGTGCATCCGGATTCACGATACCTGACAACGTTTTCCACTCACAAGGGACTTTGGAGATACAAAAGGCTTTTGTTTGGTTTATCATCGGCATCTGAAGTATTTCAACAGGTGGTTCAGCAAGTTCTTAGTGGCATTCCAGGTGTAAAAAACCTGTCGGACGACGTGTTCATTTTTGGTGAGACACAGGCCGCGCATGACAGAACGCTACGGTTGGTACTTCAACGACTGCGGGAAAACCATATCACCCTAAATCTGGAGAAGTGTGCTTTCAGCAAGCCTAGCCTCGCATTCTACGGATTCACGTTCTCCCGAGATGGTGTCTCCCCAGATCCGCACAAAGTCACAGCGATACAGCAAGCTCCTACTCCAATTAACCCGGCAGCAGTGAAGAGTTTCCTCGGGATGACAAACTACGTGTCTCGCTTTATCCCGAATTATGCGACGATGACAGAGCCTCTGCGTGAGCTAACACGACAGGATACGACATGGTCATGGACAGACAAACAAGAGACTGCTTTCCAACAGCTAAAGAATGAACTCTCAGCTGAAACTGTTGTGTCTTACTTTGACCCAGATCTAGACTCCTCGATCTATGTGGACGCTAGCCCAGTTGGACTCGGTGCAATTCTTATGCAGACAGACAAAGACAGCAACCAGCGTAACGTGTCGTACGCTAGCAGGACATTGTCAGATACTGAGCGACGATACTCACAAACGGAGCGTGAGGCTTTAAGTGTCGTCTGGGCGTGTGAAAGGTTCCATCTCTACGTCTTTGGTCGTCCATTTACAGTTGTGACTGATCATAAGCCACTGGAACCGATGTTCAACAAACCACAGTTCCAACCACCTGCACGGATTGCAAGATGGCAGCTGCGGCTACAACCCTATGAGCTGAAAGTTGTATACCAGCCCGGTGCCGAAAATCCTGCTGATTTTCTTTCGCGTCACCCACAGCCATCTCAACCGTCTTCTGATCGGGACATCGCAGACGAATATGTGAATTTTCTGACCGAACATGCAATCCCGAAATCCCTTTCACTTGGTGATCTGCAGAAATCCTACAAAGATGACCCGGAAATGACTAAGCTAACTAAAACAATCACATCTGGTAGGTGGAACAAGCGAGATCCTCACCTGAAACGCTACTACAAAATACGTCGTGAACTGACAGTAGCGTCTTCTGGAATTGTGTTACGTGGCTCGCGGATCGTCATCCCACCATCACTCCGACAACATGTGATCCAGTTAGCACATGAGGGTCACCAAGGTATAGTGAAGACTAAACGACTGCTTCGCGAGAAAGTGTGGTATCCCATGATCGACAAAGAGGTAGAAGCGTACATCAACAAATGCTTACCCTGTCAGGCTAATGGTCCAGCAGCAAAGCCAGAGCCCCTCAACATGACTGACATGCCAACCAAACCATGGAGTAAAGCCAGTATTGACCACGATACCACGATACCACGATAAAGTTGCCAGAAATTCTTTTGTTCTACATTATTCTACATTATTCTACCTTTTTGGCAACCAGCTGCATCTGTTCTTTCAATATATGAATATATTGTTTACAAGGGCAGATTATCTTGTGAAAATGGCATGGGCAAAGGTATGTAACTGGTTTTCGGGGCATTGGTGTTACTGTAACTGAAATCGGAGCCAAAAAGCGAACGCTTAAATTAGAAACAAAGATTTGCCACCAGGCGGCTTCGTTTCCAAGCGCGGGTAAACTTGAGATTCCATAAGAAGTGTTTTATGAAACTCTTTTCAGTATTTCAGTCATTTCTAGCTCCACATTTTCAGCGTATGTTTATTACCGGTCACTGGTGTTACGTGTCAGGATCAACATGTAGTGGCTCCCGAGTAAAAATATTAACTGGTAATAAAGAAATGTGCGTATGAATTACAAAATCATTGTTCTTGGACCGTCACGACAATATACGAGGGAGCAACAATTAATTCCTTCCAAAATGTCAGTGGTGTTACCTGTCAGTGGTGTTACTATTTGTAGGGTAACACCATTGACAATAATGATGATTTTGCTCCAAATTTCAGTACAACTTGAATTTACCTTTCTTCCATATAATACTAAGTTAAGGAGTCTTGCCATATACTTGTTTTGCCCCTAGATCGCTTTCACCCACGGCTGCATTTTTGCCTCTATGAACAAATTGGTCGCTGTTGTTACACGAGGTCAGTGGTGTTACTCGAGGTCACTGGTGTTACCGGGTTGTCACTGGTGTTACATTTCAGTTAGATAACTATTTGAAGAAGAAGAAGCAGTTTTATCAGAAGGCTTTTCATATACCTGTTTTGCCCCTGAATATTCTTCACTTGCAACTGCATTTTTGCGTCTATGAACAAATTAATCAGTGGTACGTGTTACACGAGGTCAGTGGTGTTACCGGATTGTCAGTGGTGTTACCGGATTGTCAGTGGTGTTACGGATGCAAGAATGGTCTAGAAATTCAGAAAAACTTGTTTAAATTGTCCCATATTTTGAAAAAGAAACAAACTCGATTAGTTTAAAGCATCAAGAATAAATAGGTTTTATTATACAGAATCTACATGAATGGTTGATACATGCGGTCCAATTGGCTGATTTTGGTGAGCTAAGTAGCATAATTAGGATATTAAAAACAAACTTGTTTTCCTAACTTCAATATTTTTTCATCATTAGTCATAGTTACATGCAATCTATTGCCTAGCATGTGTGTATCTTCCTATTTCTGTCCTCTTAGTGCCCAATATACTGATCATTCCTGTGTAACACCACTGACATGATTGAAGACAACTCCACCGTTAAGTGTTACGAAAAGTTTATTGTTCGGAATGTCTGCATTTATTGTACGCATTATAAAGAGTTTTGTCAATGGAGAGAAATCAAATTCTGTAGTCATTGGTGATGTTGATTTTGAGATATTTCCCCAAGTGAAAATGTGCCTTTCCGTGAGAATGACCCATATATATAGGGGAGATTGGGGTACACTGGTGTAGTGTCCAAGCACTTAGTAGTGCATAAATAATGATAATGAATACTCCCTACAGTAACTGCTCCCTCATGAATATTCATAGTGCATCCGGGTTACAGGTTGTTAGCGGAAGCCCGCCATTGGAATGTAAAAACGTGTTCTATGAAATAGATCATCATCTGAACAAGATTCTTAGTTTGTTATCGGTTCAGGATACCAAACATTACATCTGGCGACGAGATAAATTGGCTTGTGGAGTTGTGGTAAGCTCGGACAATATCCGATATGGCAGGACTTCTAAATTTACCCACTCTACCTCCGTTCCAGGCGGACTCTGACCAGACATCGTTGGCGACACGTTGGGAAAAATGGCGCGAGCAATTCGACATCTACATTCTGGCCACTGGTGTGACAAATGATAAGCAAAAGAGAGCCTTGTTGTTACATCTAGGAGGTGAATCAGTGCAAGATGTGTTTCGCGGACTAACAGATACTGGCGATTCTTTCGCAGATGCTGCAGAAAAACTCGACGAATATTTTCTGCCACGCAAAAACATTCGGTACGAGCGGTATGTTTTCAAGCAAACAGAACAGCAAACAGGTGAGTCAGTTTCACAATTTGTTACTCGTCTACGTGCACTAGCGGGGACATGTGAATTTGCTGATATTAATGACGCAATAGCTGACCAGGTTGTTGAAAAATGTCAGTCATCTCAGCTAAAACGACGGCTTCTCAGAGACACTAATATTGAACTCGACAAAATCTTAGAAGTAGCACGTGCGTTGGAGACGTCCAATTTACACACACAACGTATGGAAGCCCATTCGGTGCCCACTAGTCAAACTTTGAATTTTGTGTCAAATGGCCAAAATAAGCAGCAACGAAACCGATTCCCCCCCAAACGACCCCAACATCAACAGAAACAATTTCATCCACAAGGGAGGGGAACCTGTAGAAACTGTGAGGGGGATTGGCCCCACACAGGTAAGCCTTGCCCTGCTATAGGGAAAACATGTGATTGATGTGGAAAATCAACCACTTTGCAAATGTGTGCCGCAGTTCTCAACAGGGACAAAACGTAAAAGGACAACCTGGCCAATTTACAGCTAGACAATATACAAAACGCAAAACTGTCAACCAGGTAGATATGTACCAAGGGGACACAACTGATGATGACGAATATGTATTCACTGTGCGAGATCAGGCATGCAATATCGGTCCAGGTACAAAACAGCCGAAAACACATGTAACAATAGACGGTGTCAGTGTGAATGTTTTGATCGATAGTGGTGCGTCGGTAAATGTCATCGACAAGACGAGCTATGATAACATTTCGAAACAGAAACAAATACAGCTCAAAAGGCCAAAATCAAAGATATTCGTGTATGGTTCGAGCAGCCCGCTACCAGTGTTAGGGACATTTGATGCCACTGTAGAAACGAGACATAAGCTATGCAGTGCGGTATTCTATGTGGCTGACCAAAAATGTGGATCGCTACTGGGATACGAAACGGCTACGGATTTGGGACTGCTGAAAATCGCTATCGACGGTGTAAATGCAATTCCGGAACAGATATTGAAGGCCAAAGCAGCAAATTCTGTACCGACAGGTCCACCAGTCGACAAATTGGTGCATGAATTTTCAGATGTCTTTCAGGGAGTTGGTAAACTCAAGAACTACCAGTTCAAAATTCACATCGATACCAACGTAAAACCTGTGGCTCAAGCCCCACGTCGCATCCCGTTTCACTTAAGAAAACAAGTCGAGACGGAATTAGAATCACTTGAAAAAGCCGACATTATTGAAAAGGTTGAAGGCCCTACTCCGTGGGTCTCCCCTATTGTTGTGGTTCCCAAGAAGGATAAATCAAGTGTGCGACTATGTGTAGACATGCGGGCCCCCAACATGGCTGTCCAGCGGGAGCGACATCCTACGCCTACGATTGATGAAGTGATCCACGATCTAAATGGTGCTTCGGTTTTCTCGAAGTTAGATCTGAGACAAGGATACCATCAAATCGAAGTGCATCCGGATTCACGATACCTGACAACGTTTTCCACTCACAAGGGACTTTGGAGATACAAAAGGCTTTTGTTTGGTTTATCATCGGCATCTGAAGTATTTCAACAGGTGGTTCAGCAAGTTCTTAGTGGCATTCCAGGTGTAAAAAACCTGTCGGACGACGTGTTCATTTTTGGTGAGACACAGGCCGCGCATGACAGAACGCTACGGTTGGTACTTCAACGACTGCGGGAAAACCATATCACCCTAAATCTGGAGAAGTGTGCTTTCAGCAAGCCTAGCCTCGCATTCTACGGATTCACGTTCTCCCGAGATGGTGTCTCCCCAGATCCGCACAAAGTCACAGCGATACAGCAAGCTCCTACTCCAATTAACCCGGCAGCAGTGAAGAGTTTCCTCGGGATGACAAACTACGTGTCTCGCTTTATCCCGAATTATGCGACGATGACAGAGCCTCTGCGTGAGCTAACACGACAGGATACGACATGGTCATGGACAGACAAACAAGAGACTGCTTTCCAACAGCTAAAGAATGAACTCTCAGCTGAAACTGTTGTGTCTTACTTTGACCCAGATCTAGACTCCTCGATCTATGTGGACGCTAGCCCAGTTGGACTCGGTGCAATTCTTATGCAGACAGACAAAGACAGCAACCAGCGTAACGTGTCGTACGCTAGCAGGACATTGTCAGATACTGAGCGACGATACTCACAAACGGAGCGTGAGGCTTTAAGTGTCGTCTGGGCGTGTGAAAGGTTCCATCTCTACGTCTTTGGTCGTCCATTTACAGTTGTGACTGATCATAAGCCACTGGAACCGATGTTCAACAAACCACAGTTCCAACCACCTGCACGGATTGCAAGATGGCAGCTGCGGCTACAACCCTATGAGCTGAAAGTTGTATACCAGCCCGGTGCCGAAAATCCTGCTGATTTTCTTTCGCGTCACCCACAGCCATCTCAACCGTCTTCTGATCGGGACATCGCAGACGAATATGTGAATTTTCTGACCGAACATGCAATCCCGAAATCCCTTTCACTTGGTGATCTGCAGAAATCCTACAAAGATGACCCGGAAATGACTAAACTAACTAAAACAATCACATCTGGTAGGTGGAACAAGCGAGATCCTCACCTGAAACGCTACTACAAAATACGTCGTGAACTGACAGTAGCGTCTTCTGGAATTGTGTTACGTGGCTCGCGGATCGTCATCCCACCATCACTCCGACAACATGTGATCCAGTTAGCACATGAGGGTCACCAAGGTATAGTGAAGACTAAACGACTGCTTCGCGAGAAAGTGTGGTATCCCATGATCGACAAAGAGGTAGAAGCGTACATCAACAAATGCTTACCCTGTCAGGCTAATGGTCCAGCAGCAAAGCCAGAGCCCCTCAACATGACTGACATGCCAACCAAACCATGGAGTAAAGCCAGTATTGACCACGATACCACGATACCACGATAAAGTTGCCAGAAATTCTTTTGTTCTACATTATTCTACATTATTCTACCTTTTTGGCAACCAGCTGCATCTGTTCTTTCAATATATGAATATATTGTTTACAAGGGCAGATTATCTTGTGAAAATGGCATGGGCAAAGGTATGTAGCTGGTTTTCGGGTCATTGGTGTTACTGTAACTGAAATCGGAGCCAAAAAGCGAACGCTTAAATTAGAAACAAAGATTTGCCACCAGGCGGCTTCTTTTCCAAGCGCGGGTAAACTTGAGATTCCATAAGAAGTGTTTTATGAAACTCTTTTCAGTATTTCAGTCATTTCTAGCTCCACATTTTCAGCGTATGTTTATTACCGGTCACTGGTGTTACGTGTTAGGATCAACATGTAGTGGCTCCCGAGTAAAAATATTAACTGGTAATAAAGAAATGTGCGTATGAATTACAAAATCATTGTTCTTGGACCGTCACGACAATATACGAGGGAGCAACAATTAATTCCTTCCAAAATGTCAGTGGTGTTACCTGTCAGTGGTGTTACTATTTGTAGGGTAACACCATTGACAATAATGATGATTTTGCTCCAAATTTCAGTACAACTTGAATTTACCTTTTTTCCATATAATACTAAGTTAAGGAGTCTTGCCATATACTTGTTTTGCCCCTAGATCGCTTTCACCCACGGCTGCATTTTTGCCTCTATGAACAAATTGGTCGCTGTTGTTACACGAGGTCAGTGGTGTTACTCGAGGTCACTGGTGTTACCGGGTTGTCACTGGTGTTACATTTCAGTTAGATAACTATTTGAAGAAGAAGAAGCAGTTTTATCAGAAGGCTTTTCATATACCTGTTTTGCCCCTGAATATTCTTCACTTGCAACTGCATTTTTGCGTCTATGAACAAATTAATCAGTGGTACGTGTTACACGAGGTCAGTGGTGTTACCGGATTGTCAGTGGTGTTACCGGATTGTCAGTGGTGTTACGGATGCAAGAATGGTCTAGAAATTCAGAAAAACTTGTTTAAATTGTCCCATATTTTGAAAAAGAAACAAACTCGATTAGTTTAAAGCATCAAGAATAAATAGGTTTTATTATACAGAATCTACATGAATGGTTGATACATGCGGTCCAATTGGCTGATTTTGGTGAGCTAAGTAGCATAATTAGGATATTAAAAACAAACTTGTTTTCCTAACTTCAATATTTTTTCATCATTAGTCATAGTTACATGCAATCTATTGCCTAGCATGTGTGTATCTTCCTATTTCTGTCCTCTTAGTGCCCAATATACTGATCATTCCTGTGTAACACCACTGACATGATTGAAGATAACTCCACCGTTAAGTGTTACGAAAAGTTTATTGTTCGGAATGTCTGCATTTATTGTACGCATTATAAAGAGTTTTGTCAATGGAGACTGTTGAAATCAAATTCTGTAGTCATTGGTGATGTTGATTTTGAGATATTTCCCCAAGTGAAAATGTGCCTTTCCGTGAGAATGACCCATATATATAGGGGAGATTGGGGTACACTGGTGTAGTGTCCAAGCACTTAGTAGTGCATAAATAATGATAATGAATACTCCCTACAGTAACTGCTCCCTCATGAATATTCATAGTGCATCCGGGTTACAGGTTGTTAGCGGAAGCCCGCCATTGGAATGTAAAAACGTGTTCTATGAAATAGATCATCATCTGAACAAGATTCTTAGTTTGTTATCGGTTCAGGATACCAAACATTACATCTGGCGACGAGATAAATTGGCTTGTGGAGTTGTGGTAAGCTCGGACAATATCCGATATGGCAGGACTTCTAAATTTACCCACTCTACCTCCGTTCCAGGCGGACTCTGACCAGACATCGTTGGCGACACGTTGGGAAAAATGGCGCGAGCAATTCGACATCTACATTCTGGCCACTGGTGTGACAAATGATAAGCAAAAGAGAGCCTTGTTGTTACATCTAGGAGGTGAATCAGTGCAAGATGTGTTTCGCGGACTAACAGATACTAGCATTCTTTCGCAGATGCAGAAAAAACTCGACGAATATTTTCTGCCGCAAAAACATTCGGTACGAGCGGTATGTTTTTCAAGCAAAACCGGGAGCAACGCAAACAGGCGTGATCAGTTTCACAATTTTGTTGCTCGTCTACGTGCACTGGCGGGGACATGTGAATTTGCTGATATTAATGACGCAATAGCTGACCGGAGTTGTTGAAAAATGTCAGTCATCTCAGCTAAAACGACGGCTTCTCCAGAGACACTAATATTGAACTCTGAGCAAAATCTTAGAAGTAGCACGTGCGTTGGAGACGTCAATTGCACACACAACGTATGGAAGCCCATTCGGTGCCCACTAATTAAAACTTTGAATTTTTGTATTAAAATGGCCAAAATAAGCAGCAACGAAACCGATTCCCCCCCAAACGACCCCAACATCAACAGAAACAATTTCATCCACAAAGGAGGGGAACCTGTAGAAACTGTGGGAGGGATTGGCCCCACACAGGTAAGCCTTGCCCTGCTATAGGGAAAACATGTGATTTATGTGGAAAATCAAACCACTTTGCAAATGTGTGCCGCAGTTCTCAACAGGTACAAAACGTAAAAGGACAACCTGGCCAATTTAAAGCTAGACAGTATCCAAAACGCAAAACTGTCAACCAGGTAGATATGTACCAAGGGGACACAACTGATGATGACGAATATGTATTCACTGTGCGAGATCAGCCATGCAGTATCGGTCCAGGTACAAAACAGCCGAAAACACATGTAACAATAGACGGTGGCAGTGTGAATGTTTTGATCGATAGTGGTGCGTCGGTAAATGTCATCGACAAGACGAGCTACGATAACATTTCGAAACAGAAACAAATACAGCTCAAAAGGCCAAAATCAAAGATATTCGTGTATGGTTCGAGCAGCCCGCTACCAGTGTTAGGGACATTTGATGCCACTGTAGAAACGAGACATAAGCTATGCAGTGCGGTATTCTATGTGGCTGACCAAAAATGTGGATCGCTACTGGGATACGAAACGGCTACGGATTTGGGACTGCTGAAAATCCCTATCGACGGTGTAAATGCAATTCCGGAACAGATATTGAAGGCCAAAGCAGCAAATTCTGTACCAACAGGTCCACCAGTCGACAAATTGGTGCATGAATTTTCAGATGTCTTTCAGGGAGTTGGTAAACTCAAGAACTACCAGTTCAAAATTCACATCGATACCAACGTAAAACCTGTGGCTCAAGCTCCACGTCGCATCCCGTTTCACTTAAGAAAACAAGTCGAGACGGAATTAGAATCACTTGAAAAAGCCGACATTATTGAAAAGGTTGAAGGCCCTACTC
>JAVTVY010017246.1:0-60917 GCA_036873755.1 Hanleya hanleyi | reverse complement strand
AACTTATGACTGAGCGGAGACAGGTTGACCTGCGGGGGTAGATAGTTGGAACACGCTGGTTCCGCCACTGTTTCGTTGTAGTCATTGTAGGCCTGTACGATTGCAACAACATCATGACATATTAGCAACAACAACATAGCACGCTAACCGGAGCTGTTTATAGACAAGTCTTGCGCTAACTAAAATGTGACCCAGAGACACTCTTCTCTTAAATACACAAAAAATGAAGTGTCATGAATTTGCACTGCTCATAATTTGTCTTTCTGTGGCCATCATCATGTTCAGGTGTTCCATGTGCAGCTTTGGCTCCCCAAACTGGTTGAACTAAACATCTTGTTTAGTTTTAGGTGAGCTAAACACATTAATGTGTTTAAAAAGTGTCACAGCACCTTAAACACATCAATATGTTTAACTACTAAACACTTCAAAGTGTTTAATCACCTTAAACATCATGTGTATTGTCTAAACATTATGTTTAGTTCTAAACAACTCAATGTGTTTAGATGACCTAAACATTATGTTTATAATCTAAACACATAACTAAACATTATGCTTACAAACTAAACATTTCGAAGTGTTTAAAAAGTGTCACAGTGATGCGTTTAGTTATGCGTTCAGATCCTAAACACATCAGTTTAGAGTGTATCCACTTGCACTATACCTGTTTTCAAGTATAACCTATAGTCAATGTGAACTGTAACCCTTGAAGTTACCGGCTCCAGAAAGTCACAGTTATTTCGTCACAATGTCGTCGGTTATTTCGATACGGCACGGGTTTTCCCAACAGCTTATTGATTTCGTCACAATGTCATCGGTTATTTCGATACGGCACGGGGTTTCCCAACAGCTTTGTTGATTTCGTCACAATGTCATCGGTTATTTCGATACCGCACGGGTTTTCCCAACAGCTTTGTTGAAGTCCATGATGTCTCCATGACATGTTTTTTTCCAAACTTCCAGTCTATCAACCAATCGCTGACAGATTTCATTCGTCTATACACCAATTCGAATATTGCTGCAGCCATAATACCTTGTCATCTCGGTGCCAGAAGATGTGTTTGGCAGTTTCAGCATAACAAAGGTATGTATATTTCACTGCTTGAAAATAACTTGGCTTGAGTTCCTACATCTTAGACACTTTGGGTAAAAAATGTTGTAAATTCATTCTGTACGTTCAATATTGGCTCATCGTGAAAAGTGTAGATTACCCACGGCCAGGTTTGTCCAGAAAATATGATAAGGACTATTGATGAAACATTACCGTGTTAACAGCTTATATGTTTGCGCCGGAACTGTTCTCTATGAATTGAATGGATTTCAAACCAAACACATGCTGTTCGTGTAGTCAGTATGATATAATTCATCACGACAAACTAATCTACAATAAGAATGAACTACTCGTCGATTTCAATATTAACATACAACACGTTTCAATCTTAGCTGGCTGATGAGGCCTCAACCCCAAGACATTATTTTTCACCCTTTGTTGATGCAGTCTTCAACGTGAAGTTCACCCATACAGATTTTATATAAGAAACATATGGGAACGTTCGAATTATTTCTTTACCACGGTGCTATGACACACTTATGCCTACATCTGGCATGATCTAGTTTAAATATAGACGTGGAAAGTCCACATGAGGTATTTCGGTCCGACAGCTGTTTATGTTAAAAAAACCCCGGTCATAATATATATCGACATTATGAAGTTCGCATGTTTCGGGAAAGCAATAAATACACGAGTTCATAATTGTTTACATATTGTAGAGTATTTAACGTTCAAATTTATCGATAGTTCGATATAATCCTATTCGTTAAAAGGGCTGGTAGTAGGGATAACCTTACAACGGTAAACAGCGCTGTCGGGGTATACCGTGAGCAATAACAACCAAACCAATCCACGTGTGTACATGTGCGTACAACGAACCTACACCCGAAAATTTGTTTTTCACGTATTGTCTTATATTCAATGAGAGTGATAACAAACAGTGGGCTGCTGAGGATAAGTTTTTTAGAGAAAGGTCCTCATGTCGTATGTCAGTCGAGTTTTCCTAAACAATTTTCGCTCATATATTTAAGATGAAGTTCCACAATTTAAAGAGAGTACATCAGTTCAACTTATGCGTTAAACAGTTATGTGTGTTAAGTTTTAACTATCCGAAACATTCCGCATCATGTTTTACAAGAAAACCCCATTTAATGCCAGTCACGTCAGAGCCATCACTCGGAGGATAGTACTGGATAAGGTTCACAATTCCAAATTATTCGTATTTCGTGCGGTTTTGTAAAACTATTTGTTGAAACACTTCATTTGGTTTAAATTGTTAAATATAACTTTTTAATTTAATTATGAATTACTTGTACAGTTTTATACATCGACTCTGTGCGATTTCCCTTTTTTCTTTTTTTCTGTTTTATTTTTTGTTCGTTTTTGTTTTAGTTTTAGTTTCGAAAAATCAACATTTTGTCATGACAATATGTTTAAGTCTTCGATTGGTAATTCCATATTTTTCCCTAATGGTATCTAATAACTCCTACTCGAAATCAGTTTCGGTTATTGCTGTTTTCTGTTTTAACGTGATAAGCCTGTTTCATCTCGATAGATCAGAACGGTTGAAATTTTTTAAGACATGAATTGGACTTTGACAGTTTTTGTACAGCCTTAATCTGCAATAACAATGTCCGGTATAATTCTTGTTCTACCATATATGATCGTTCCATTGCTACAAATTTACCAGAATACTATTCTGTGAAGTCATATGACGCAGTCAGTATGTCGGCACCTCTTCCCACTTCCCCTATATGTGTTGTAATGCCATTCAAACTGTTTTATTGTTCCTGTCAGTTTTGTATCGGGAAAGAGTTTTCTGCAAAGTTTTCTTCGTTCAACCTATCCCCGTCACAGTTTCTTGTTTACTATTTCTTCAACGCTAGCCACCAAATAAAAATGTTTTGTTTGAACAAATCACAATATTGGTTATGTACAATTATAAATCACTTGGTAAAAGTTTTTTTATTTCAATACACACTTTCATTACTTGTTACAATCTTATTATCAGGAACTATATTTGTCTCGTACATTCACACTCGAAAACTCTTAGTAGGTTTGGTACATTTTTTTATCAAGATGTAGTAGTACTAGTGTTTGGTTTAGCCAAAGACAGAGTTAGTATTTTGTTTCTCTATATCAAAACAATTCATTGTTTTGAACAAGTTTGGATGGATTTCAATGAATTTTGTGTGGACATTTTGATTTGGGAGTATTTTTGTCTGAGCTCAAGTTTCAAAATATGTGGTTTGAGTACCAGGGCATTGTTTTATTCGGTTAGATGAACACATTTTTAAGTATGTTGTGGTTTTATTAATCATTTCAAGTTGTATTTTGTGCTTGTAGGTTAATCTGATCCAAATTGTCTTGTTCAAACATAAGAAGTTGAGTGAATTGAAACTTTCCAATGTGCCGAGTAATCGTGTTTGTTGATTCTGACTGACTTCAGTGAATTTGTAGTGTCCAAACTTGAATATTCATCGTCAAACAAGCAACCTTTCTAGTATAGCAGTGACGGTCATGTTTATTTCGCCTACATTGCATATTAAAACCGTGTGTAACTGTGCTTCTCGGGGAATGATTTTTTTATTCATACATGTACATTAATACAGTAAGCTAAAATGTGTGGAAAATATTGTCTGGCTGCCTGTTCCACACAGATAAGCAAGAGCTAGAAAACCGTATTTATACGTTCCCCCAGGAGAAAATACTAAGTGTAGAAGGTTAGTCCGACTAAACGCTCCAAAGCTACAGTTGATGTTGGGATGTAGCCTAACATTGTCCTGCTAACATATGATGTCGATCAGTTTGACTGGCCATAAAGAGTAGGTCGTGCCGGTTACGTCAACCCACACATGTTTCCTCGAACTTTTACTACAGGTGACGCATAGCGACTTATACATATCTAAGTTTACACTGTGATATATCTGGAAAAAAATATCATCTAACATTAGGGTCAACCAATCTTCTATCCCGGTATTTCCAAACGTCTCCAGTTTCTATCCACTCAAGATTCATATTGTTTTGGCTTTTTCCCGTCTAATGACTTAAGCTCTATCCGACCATTGGAGAGAGTCAGAGATTAGTATGACAGTCAACCAATCAAAATGCAGATTTTTTTTCAACGTTGTACATAAAAGCATATTACCGTATACCATTTCACATCACGCTCTCCAACAGGAACGAGGTATATATTCTCTCTCTTCTAGATATCAACATCGGTTGACACAGCGTTTGTGAGATATACGCTTTTTGACTTTTGCATGTATCATTGCTATTACGAGAGGCCAGATTGAAGACCCACCAGTGTGCCGTATATTCTTCGGGTAACGGTAGTGATAAGTATCTCTTTGTATAACCAATTAGAACATAGATGATGAAGTTCAACCATTGAACATACGATTGTCAGAGAACGAATAACTCAAGGACAATACTTAGCCAATCAAACATTCGTGCCCTGGTTGTATGCGCATAAGAGCTAGGCATATGAGATAGTCAGAGATTAGTATGTCAGTCAACTAAACAAAATGCAGAATGTATGTTACACGTTCACATAAAAAGATATTACCGTGATTTCAAACCGTTTCACACGACACCCTTGAAAAGGAACGACGTCCAGATATTAACATCGATTGACAAAGCGTTTATGAGATTGCCAAATATACTTGTTTTGTTTTTCTTTTGTAGATTTCCTTGTTATTACGAGAGGCCAGATTTAAGACCCAATAGTGTGCCGTATATCCTTCGGATAACGGTAGTGGTAAGTATCTATCTCTTTGTATATCCAAATAGAACATACTATTGACCATACGATTGTCAGACAAAGAATGCCACCAAAAATAGGTAAGCCAATCAAAATTCGTGTACGGTGGGTTTGTAGATACATAGGTTAGACATATGCTGTTCAACTCATTTCACATTAGTTCTTCAACGAGGAAAGACGCGATTACATTGTCGCTCTGTCTACTGCATTACATCTACCATACTTTCTTATATATATATATATATATTTTTTTTAGACAAGCCTGTAAGATCAAGAGACCTCCTCAATACATAAGAGGGCAACGGACGTGGTAAGTGTTTTATTGTATATAAAGCTTGGACTCGAACAGTTTATATGAAACGAATCATTCGTCAATAGACAAGGACGACTAGAACATAAAGTCTGATGTCTGTCCTTTCAATACTACGAGTGACAGACAGCCATTGAGATTAAAGCTAGCGTTACAGCTCCAACAACAGTCCGTTGTACGTAAAAAGGGTAAACGTATAACTAGTTCAATTCATTCCATCCCAGGTCTTTGATGAAGAAAGATACGTTCTCTCTCCGATTCCTATTGTAATACACTTTAGAAGGTTGAATTTACAGCAATACATTTGTTTTGCAGGCCAGCCTGAAATATCTCGATACCTGCCTAATACGCACCCCCGACAGTTTTTGACGCCCGTCAACACCACCACCACCACCGGGCACACATACCTGGTGCACCCACACCCTGGTGTACCCTATGCCCTACGGGCTATAGGGTACAGGGTGCACCATGTGGTAAAGAAATAATTCGAACGTTCCCATATGTTTCTTATATAAAATCTGTATGGGTGAACTTCACGTTGAAGACTGCATCAACAAAGGGTGAAAAATAATGTCTTGGGGTTGAGGCCTCATCAGCCAGCTAAGATTGAAACGTGTTGTATGTTAATATTGAAATCGACGAGTAGTTCATTCTTATTGTAGATTAGTTTGTCGTGATGAATTATATCATACTGACTACACGAACAGCATGTGTTTGGTTTGAAATCCATTCAATTCATAGAGAACAGTTCCGGCGCAAACATATAAGCTGTTAACACGGTAATGTTTCATCAATAGTCCTTATCATATTTTCTGGACAAACCTGGCCGTGGGTAATCTACACTTTTCACGATGAGCCAATATTGAACGTACAGAATGAATTTACAACATTTTTTACCCAAAGTGTCTAAGATGTAGGAACTCAAGCCAAGTTATTTTCAAGCAGTGAAATATACATACCTTTGTTATGCTGAAACTGCCAAACACATCTTCTGGCACCGAGATGACAAGGTATTATGGCTGCAGCAATATTCGAATTGGTGTATAGACGAATGAAATCTGTCAGCGATTGGTTGATAGACTAGAAGTTTGAAAAAAACATGTCATGGAGACATCATGGACTTCAACAAAGCTGTTGGGAAAACCCGTGCGGTATCGAAATAACCGATGACATTGTGACGAAATCAACAAAGCTGTTGGGAAAACCCGTGCCGTATCGAAATAACCGATGACATTGTGACGAAATCAATAAAGCTGTTGGGAAAACCCGTGCCGTATCGAAATAACCGACGACATTGTGACGAAATAACTGTGACTTTCTGGAGCCGGTAACTTCAAGGGTTACAGTTCACATTGACTATAGGTTATACTTGAAAACAGGTATAGTGCAAGTGGATATCATAAGGCATACAACTTTATTAAACAGTAAAACAGTAAATTATGTAGACATTACTGGCAAGACACGGTCAAAACAAGTTTCTTACCATCAGCTTGGAAACGAGGAGATATTTCAGTACCGTGGCCGCTCTAGAGACTTGTATTAAAATGTTCAGTCTTCCGAAAACCTGGTTCGTACACTCATATGTATAATAGTACCACCATCATGGTGATCTGCACAAGCAAACATACTCACAGAGGGCTGGTATGATATAGGCCTATTGAATAAATATTTTACTTACTGGAATACTTACAATATTTTTTTCACGTAATGTTCTCATAATGTAGCTCGCTTGTACAAGACTTGTTGCATAACTTATTTGTGCGTTTTCAACTTAACACACGTGGATAGCATTAACGAGTTACGAGGTGCCCCACATGCTAGTAGACGAACACAGTCGTATTATTAAGACACCATAATTCAACAGCACGAGTAGGTCTTAATAACAAAAATATTTCTATGAAGGTCTTATTGAACCATTGTACATGATAGACCCGTTTGAAACAACCTTTTTGACGTGCACGATCTCTGTCTCGTAACTTTTGTCTAATTCCGCTCAACGCTGTGGTGTGAAAAGTATGTACTTGTCTGGCCCTATGAACAACCACGATTATTGTGTGAGATGTATACTCTGGAAAACGACTCGAGGATTTGGATGAAGAATGATGGTCAGTGATTAGTAATATATGTAAAGAACACCATGGTGTCTTTCCGACATCATTGAGACCTGTCGACCGCTTCTCTCTGACAAAACACGTTGTATTTAAATTTCTTTATTTCATACACATTTAGAATTGGTGCTAACTGTCATACGGAATAGGTCGATTATGGACTCGAAAATTCTTGAATGACCACGGCTGAACATTGAATTTCGGATCTGACGCCATGCCGATATACGTATTTGTAACCGCTCGGTGGATATTGTACATCCAAACTTAACGCTTTTTTTTCTTTTCTCGATAAGTACCATACGAATACTCGTTTAACATTTTCAACAAGTGCATGAACTGCTAAGATATTAATTTTGCTCAGTAAACACGTGGTTTGTTCCTTTTTTTATTATCCCTCTCTCGCTGTGACGGGCTGGGCCTAATATCTTATATTCACGACTTGCGAGTCCAACGTGCCGGCACATACACGTCAACTGCGCTAATACCTTACTGCGACAATGGGGCATGTATCCACTTAAAACAAAAATTGAAAATTACAACTATCGCCATGTTTGTTCAATACACCGGGAAAGAAGAACCAACGTTTAACTTAGCGTCCCTGTATGCTATTCTAGATTTGCGATACCCTTGGTAAACTGAATAGTCTCTGGTACAATGGCCGTACTACAATGTGAGTGGTTGGACCTCTTATATATGTGGATCATCGTTTTAGCTTTGTAACTTCTGCCATTCCTCGTACAGTGATCGACGACACCGTGTATAACTATGTGTTCTACAGCCCCGTCTGTCAGTGTTGTATGTAGGTGAAGTTTTCATGACTAAAACATCAATATGAACATTATCTGTTGTTCTCGCGTATTCGACCTCTATAGATTAGTCCCCCCTTCCCTCAGCACTTTAACCCAATACCTTACCCGGTAGTTCGCTGTAGAATGGGCAGATGTATCGTAATAAGGTATGAGGCTCGGTTGGCTAGTCTGTTCTCATCATTTAAATATACTGACGGTATTTAGTCCGACAGTAAGAAATAGACTACTATATGCACAGGGAACGAATTTGGCGTAGTCATAATTCATTGGAAAGTATCGAACTCTAATCAAACCGATGTTGTAGCAGCCCAGCCAACACATTACCGTATTCAGCATCATCTCCCGTTTATAAAGCATTAGCTTCTCGCATATAAGAAATAACCCAGATATAACCCTACTCACTGATAATCCCTGATGTTGTCAGTGATTTGATCACACCTTCGCTGTAAAGTATCCAGTAGTGGAAATCCCATATCTCTAGCCCCTGCCATTCGCGAGATAAAGGCTATTTCCGGTTTTGATGGCGTCACTTTCGGTTGACCTACTTCTTTCGTGAAAACACACTTATTCTTAAACGTCGGGAAATCCCGCTCCCCCCCTACGTCACTCTGACGTCATTCTGTAGACTATGTCATAGGGGTCAAAGGTCAAATGAGGAGGGAAATCAGGCTCCCATGTTAAAGGGATAGGGAAAATTAAGCTGGTTAGACTTCCCTTACTACTTGCCCATCGCTGCAAGCGTGCAGCTGCTAGAGCAGGCACAGCAGTATGTGTCCCAAATATGGTGGTCAAGGGCTGGTGGTCAGTTACTTAGGGTGAACCATCTGCCATACAGATATTGATGGAGCTTTTTCACTCCGTCCACAATTGATAATGCCTCTCTCTCCAACTGGGAGTAGTTTTGTTCACTAGTAGTGAGGGTGCGGGAAGCAAAAGCTACAGGCCTTTCATCACCATTGTCCATTGTATGGGACATAACGACTCCGACACCGTAAGGTGAAGCATCACAGGCCAGACGTAGAGGTTTTGTGGGGTCATAGTGCACGAGTAACTGACTTGAAAGAAGTAACTTCTTACACTGTTGGAATGAGGTTTCACACTGCTGCGACCATTGCCACTTGCTGTGTTTTTGTAGTAATGCATTCAAGGGGTGTAATACGGTGGATAAATTGGGCAAAACTTTGCCGTAGTAATTGAGCATACCAAGCCAAGCTCTTAACTCATCTTGATTACTTGAACTGGGAGCATTTACTACTGCTTGGGCTTTCTCTTGGGTGGGGCTGATGCCATGGCGGCTGATGATGTGACCTAGGTATTCTACCCTATCTTTCAGGAAATGACATTTGACCAGTTTTACCTTGATGTTGTGTTCTTCTAGGCGTTTCAGAACAAGTGCTAGAGTTCTGTTGTGGTCGTGAACATCCTTGCCTGCCACTAAAATATCATCCTGATAGCACTGGACATTGGCAATGCCCTGCAGTACTTGATCCATGACATTCTGAAAAATGGCAGATGCTGAGGATACCCCAAAACTCAATTTATTGTATCTGTAGAGCCCCTTGTGTGTATTTATTGTCAGATACACCTTGGACTGCTCATCCAACTCTAGCTGTTGCATGTTCTTGTGAAGGGAGAGTGTAGGGAATATCGAGATAGGGCATGATGGGTCTATCTAGCCCGTCAGAGTTACCTCTCGCTAGGTACAGAGTGATTGAGTGAGTGGGTGAATCTGAGAGTGAGCAAGGGACGGAAACGTGCTCAACGCACGTCTTAACCCTAATGTTGGGGAATACGCTTCGCTACATGCACCCCCCCGACCTACACTAAACCACTAATGTGTTAACGGCATAACTCAATCAGTGGAGAGAAAGGGAGATGGTCAGCAAAAACAACAGGCATTTTGCGTATTGCACATTTTATTATCCCCTCCAGGGAACCCTGAGTGAGGAAGAAGAGGAAACCACCTTTTGGGACATTGTATTCTATTGTAATAGCAGCTATTTATACCCACGCTGTGGCAATCGAAGAGGCCGGCAGCAACAGGCATACATTCGAATGCGCCCCTAGAAACAGACCTGGCGATCTATGAACAGTTTAGCCTGCTGCCGCTTGTAATGAAGAGCGATTCCACGCCTAGGTCCATCATGACAACAGAACGTCACTTGGAAGAGGATATGGGGTTACCACCCACAGAGGCTCTGAAAAATGCGATCAAAATACGAAAACAGCTGTTCCAGAATATGTTGCCGTTACAGTATCCTGAGGTGCTCGAAGACGCTTAGGAATGGACCAGAGCAAACAGACGAACATGGCCGCAACACAAGGGCAGTTTCTCAAAGGACGGCTTCTGATTATACAAGAGCAGCCGACGATGCGTCTGACACACGGACAATAGCATACGTGAATTGCCAATACTCCCAACGCGGTTCCATCAGGTTGGGTGTGATGCGATGGATGTGATAATAAAATGTGTAATATGCACTATGCTTGTCGTTGTTGGTCATCTCTAAATCTCTCATCTGATTGCCTTATGGCGCTAAGACATTAGGGGCTGGGTACAGGTGAGTGTGTGTAGGAAAACTTAATTCCCAGCTTTAGGGTGATGTGATAGATGTGATAATAAAATGTGTAATACGCACTATGCTTGTCGTTGTTGGTAATCTCTGAATCTCTCATCTGATTGCGTTATGGCGCTAAGACATTTGATGCTAGGTATAGGTGTGTAGGATCCCCAGCTTTACGGCGTTCAGCGAGCACACACATACGCACGCATGCACTCATGTACTCACTCACTCTCTCACTCACTGTAACCAGGGGAAGGTAACTCTGCCGGGCTAGAGAGACCCATCATGCCCTGCTTATTACGCCATATCGCCCGCCGTATTACCTACATCCACCCTTGTACAAGAACATGCATGGGTGGCTGGCGTACTTAAAGGAGTACTTACCTTATTTTTGAGTGTGACTATGTTTATCAGCAATCGTATTCCAAACATTATTATGTAAAACTTATGTAGATAGAATGCGAAATAAAAGAAATATTGAATATTTTGTTGCTCGCTACGGCGTGCACTGGGCGCCGCAATTGTCTCACTGTGTGACGTTTTTAGATGAGCGGAAGTGAGTCTATCCTCATCAAAGAACGTCACAATGCCATGGAGATTTAAGGTTGATGGTCATGCCGATAATTCGCACGAGATGGTCATGCCGATAATTCGCACGAGATGGTCATGCCGATAATTCGCACGAGATGGTCATGCCGATAATTCGCACGAGATGGTCATGCCGATAATTCGCACGAGAAGGAACCCAGTAAATCGACTGACGTTCAAGTTGATTTTAGTAGCTCAATTGTAATCATGAAAATGTTTACAAACTCAGAAGCATCGTCGTTCAACTCAAATCACTGCACAATTGCAGAGGACGCGCTTTTAGTTTACCGCTCAGATTTCCATTTTGTCCAAATTGAATCGGTTGAAAAACTCAGTTGAAAAACTTGGGGAAGAAATTCTTCAGTTTGCGGCGATAACCTAAACCACTTTCTTTTTAGGAGTTACCCCCGTGGGATTTGCCACGCCAGGTTTTTCCTCGAAGTAAAACACGGGCCCAGAGTAATTCAAATGTTCGTTGTTGGAACGGGGGACGTTCCTGGATCAAACGTTAGCCATGACGTTGTCTTGAATGCTGTACCCCCTGTACATTTTGCATGAAAACATAGAAAAAGTCTGTGTAAACAACAAGCTGATATGTTTTCTATGAATTATGACATCAAATTGGAGTTTTTAACACAATAAATCAGATGGGATGAATAACGTATTGAAGCCGTAACCTCTGACCCGTGACGCCAGAGTCTGATTAGGATAACGTCGTACAATATCGAAGAGTCGGTTGTGTCGGACGTCCTATCTTGACCTGCGTTGCACAAAAATTGGGCTTATTACACTCTTGAATGTTCATGAGGGGATTCTGTTATTTCATTGACCAATTATGTTGGGGTAATACATAGGCGGTGTCTTTTGTTTGACCTTCACTGATCCAGATTAGCAAGGGCTAAACAAAAGACCACACTATCATATCTATTGCAAACTTCCTGTTGTATATACTAAAGTTCCGTCCCATAAGTGAACCATACTGCGAAGATTATCGACGACCGGCTATGAATACTCCATGCAATATATTCGGATCTCTACCCAGAAGCATATATGAGAGAAGTTTTTCCCGTAAACAAAATTCCAAAGCGTGTGACCCAAAGACCTTGTGGTTATCGTGAATACTGATTCTTCTCTTCCATAGGGGAGCCGTTGGCTTCTGCGGGAACAGTGTGTTTTTCTTCGATTGATATGGGCATCCAAGCCTTTTTAACTCCGACTTCGTCGTGTTTCTCGATAATATTTGTTAATCTTACACATATAATAACATTCAATTTCAGACAGATTACTTTTCATTACGAGTAACATAAGATATAATACCACTTGCAACTGTTAATTATTTCACCTCCAGTTGCTGTCTTAATTCGTTACTAAAGACTCTGCATCTTTCATTGCATCGTCCAAGATACAAGTTATACTGAAGACCCGCGGATATGACGTCCTCTTGTCTCAAATGAATAAATGGCCAAGCGATCACGGTGCCTGTGATCATCCGCTATACAACCGTATACTGGAATCGATGATTCAAGAGGTACAGATCTAGCCAACATATTTTACAGAAAAACAATCCCTCAGTCAATTATACAGGGATTGAAAAAGATTGTAAAAGAAGTGAGACAACATTTTTCTCTCGGATTCGATAAAGGGATGGGCGGAAGCATATTTGAAGAATAGTGCGTTAAACATTACTCCACATGGAATGAAAAGAAAACCAATCACTCTGAAAGAGCTATCGTGACCATTAAGAATGTAAAGTACAGATAATTTACTCAAAAACAATCATATCGATATGTAGATGTGTTACTGGACATTGTAGCCGATTATAATCAGCATCTTTTTCGATATATATATATATATAGATACACAGGCAAGGTGTATGCGGTCACACCAATCAGGAACAGGGAAGTAAGGATGGTATGGAACAACGTGAAGGAAAAATCACATCATATGATATAAGCAAAGAGGCGGTGGCCAATGCATTATAGCTAATCTGATCCCATGTTACCAACTTCTATATTTATTTGCTGGTGATATTACATGTACCTTGAAGTGTCATATAATGCACTGACCAGTAAAACAGCATGTATTACACAATATATTGGGTTTGCGTATCTTTCGATATGTCCATACTAGATATAGTAAAAGTTTACATTTTTCATCTACATAATGATTTTAAGACAGAGAACACCCATGGTTGTGATGATTGCAATATAATAAATCATTTTTCTAGGGCGGGAGCTATAGGATTTACAAAGTGTAACGTGCTCAATCATGGCGACCAATTCTTCACAAAGGCCCTGTGGGGCTCCCTGGGACTGACCAGGTATACGTGTATTTGTGCACACTCCAGGTCATGGTAAGAATAGGCCTAAGCCCCTCGGACAGCTTGTCGTAAGAGGCGACTAACTGGGGCACCCGTGGGGTTCCCGGGTGTGAACAGGAATTGGACCCTACCCATGTGGTTTCCAGGTGTGAAAAGAAATAAACGTCGTGATATGATTTAAATAGTGTTGAAAGCGACGTAAAATCATATTCACTCACTCACCCACTTCTTCACAAAGTATAGTCACGTGATCAAACATATTATTATATTATTTCACAAATTGTAGTCACGCAATGAAATATGACGTGTCATAAACCTGTTTAAACTGGTTATCCACCCTGATTCTGATCCCCAGGCTTATTCTGCGTATATGCTCATGGCGTCAGAAGCCTATTTTCCCACTACTAATCTATTGGCTGGTTTTAAAAATGTGTTCCCGTCTAGAATATCTCGAGGCAAGTCTGGTGTACCGGAAGCCCATTAAGCAAAATGTTTCAATAAAAGATCCTTGTATGACAACACACGTCATTGCATGGTCCGAACAAATACAATACAATACAATCTTTATTACACGACTTCGTATACAGAAGTATGGTAATCCATATTAGTTTGATACTAAAGATGAGAGTAAAACAAATAGTGAGAACTTTTTTTGCACATTTTAAGAAGAAAAAAATATATACAAGGGTTGGAAGAGGCAGGTGCAGAGTTGGTTGAATAAATCTGGTGGTGGTCGTGTTGCCGAGTACATTTTAAAAACTTGGAGGGCAGATTTAGGAGCTCGAGACTGTTCAGGGTTGAGAATTTGCTTCAGAATGAGCGAGTTTAGAGGAGGGACAGTTGGGTTGATATTGAGTGCAGTGAGGAGGTCATGTCTTATAGAGGAGAATGCAGGGCAGTGTAGTAAAAATGTTCTTCACTTTCTATCGAGTTGTGGTCACAATTGGGACATAATCTGTCTCCTCGGGGGATATTTTTGTATCTGCCTACTTCGATTTCTAACTTATGACTGCTTAGTTTAGTTTAAGTTTAGTTATTGTATGTCTGTGATTAGCATTATTTATGTTTTTAAGGTAAGATTGTTGTTCCTATGTGTCGTAAATGACAGACAAGATTTTTAGTTTACTAGGTGGATTGTCTTGGTTTAGCTTTCTGAAGAAATAGTTTGTATAGTATTCTTGAAGATGGGTTTTCAATTTTGACATGGACTGTTTTAGTTGAGATTTAGATAGAAATGAGGAGATATTTAGTGGGTCTGTGTTTGATCTGTCCAGGAAAGACTCGGTTGTTGTAATTAAAGGCGTCTTTGTTTTCGGTGTTATGAATTCTATTATAGTACTTAGCCGAGATTGTGATTATATCTAATAAGAGTGGAAATACACCTAACTCAGCTCTGCATGCGATATTAGTACTTCTTTTTGAAGTGCGGAGGGTCATTTTACCGAATTTAAGTTGTGTTTGTTCATATGGAGTTTTGTCAATTTTTTCATAGTTCATTTTCATTCATGGTTTTCAGATTTCTTCAGAAAGTTTTTATTGAGGCCCCATATATATTTTGCAATTGTAAAGTAGTATAGTTTTGATAAGAGTGTTAAAGAGTTTGGTTTGTAAGGTGATGGGGAGAAAACAGTTGTTGCTAAGTAGTAGGAAAAGCGTAAATTGCCTCTTATTTGTGGCGCGCTCACTTCCGGTTGAGTGGCGCGCTGCCCTCAGCCAATCAGAAGCGAGTATTTTGATCCGGTGCATTATGGGACATATCCAAGATGGCAGCGTCCGCCTTCTGGTTCAAGATACAAGTTTACTCATTGGTCAAATTTAATATTCTTGATATGACATCGAGTTGTTTATGACTTACGGCTAAAATGAATTAGAGGCATCCTCTAAATAGGAATTATGGCAGGCTTGGCGATTTTATACCATGGTACAAAATAATTAGAGGCAGCCTCTAAATACGAATTATGGCAGGCTCGGCATTTTATACCATGGTATATATTATTTACAGGCAGCCTCTAAATACGAATTGTGGCAGGCTTGGCGATTTAGAGGCATCCTCTAAATAGGAATTATGGCAGGCTCGGCATTTTATACCATGGTACAAAATAATTAGAGGCAGCCTCTAAATACGAATTATGGCAGGCTTGGCATTTTATACCATGGTATATATTATTTAGAGGCAGCCTCTAAATGACGAATTCTGGCAGGGATGGCCAACCATAGTATGGTGTTGTATGAGGTATCAATGTGAAGCCTATGTGAGGAGGCATCCACCCGGACTAGTCTCTCGGTCGTTGTCGACATTCTGCGCATGCGCAAACAGGGAATTGTGGGAAAAGGGTATGGAAATAGACGTTTTGGAGTCTGGGTGGGTCACTAGTGGTCCTATGGAGTCGTATGAGGTATCAATGTGAAGGATACGTGAGGGGGCATCCGCCTGGACTAGTGTGTCATTCGTGTTCAACATTTTGCGCATGCGCAGACAGGGAATTGTGGGAAAAGGGTATGGAAATAGACGTTTTGTGGTCTAGGTGAGTCCCCAGTGGGCCGATGGGGTCGAGTGAGGTATCGTTGTGAAGGATACGTGAGGGGGCATCCGCCTGGACTAGTGAGTCGGCCGTTTTCGACATTCTGCGCATGCGCAGACAGGGAATTGTGGGAAAAGTGCATTGGAAGGAACGTTTTGGGGTCTAGGTGGGCCACTAATGGTCTGATTGAGTCGAGTGAGGTATCAATGTGATGCATACGTGAGGGCGCATCCGCCTGGGTGGACGGGTGTTAGGAATATCGTCATTCTGCGCATGCGCAGGCAGGCCGTAGTATGGAAATAGACATTTTGAGGCCGATATGGGCCACTATTTGTTCGAATGTGTCTATGAAAGTGTTATTTTGTAGCTCTCGGGGTGTAGACCACGACTTGAAGGGATGTCCAGGTCACCTGTGACGTCACTGGTGACGTCATCAGTGAGAGTAGTAGCGAAAGCGGGAGTTTGGAAGTGCGAGTGCATTTGGAGTAGATAACGGCCTATTTTTCCATCCAACTACCTGGTAGAGTTACCTGTGAGTGTGAGTGAGTGAGTGAGTGAGTGAGTGGGTTAGTGTGAGTGAGTGAGTGAGTGTGAGAGTGAGTGAGTGAGTGAGTGAGTGAAGCGTGCACAACGCCCGTGAGGCGTCCCCAACGCCCGTCTTAACGCATGGACGCACTAGCGACGGTGAGTGAGTGGGATCCGATTGGACTAATGTATCGTCCGTTTTCATCATTTTGCGCATACGCAGTCTGGCCGTAGTATAGGAAGCAGGAATTTTGGGGATTCGTGGAGGTTTGTTGAGTGGTTGACCATCCCCGGTCAAATGGACCGTGTGGGGTATCAGTGTGAAGCTTTCGAATGGCTGTCACTGGTGACGTCATCAGTGAGAGTAGTAGCGAAAGCGGGAGTTTGGAAGTGCGATGGAGTGCATTTGGAGTAGATAACGGCCTATTTTTCCATCCAACTACCTGGTAGAGTTACCTCTGAGTGTGAGTGTATGCGCGCGTGTGTGAGTGAGTGAGTGAGTGTGAGTGTGAGTGAGTGAGTGAGTGAGTGTGAGTGAGTGAGTGAGTGAAGCGTGCACAACGCCCGTGAGGCGTGCACAACGCCCGTCTTAACGCATGGACGCACTAGCGAGTGAGTGGGATCCGATTGGACTAATGTATCGTCCGTTTTCATCATTTTCAAACATCTGAGTTTTTACAGGTGATATGATTATTATTAATTTCATGTGGTTTTAGACTGATATAAAGTGAATTTATGCATAAATGATTGAAGCATTGAACATCTGAACTGAGGTCTAGATGTATCTATGTGAATTTCCTTTCTTCCATTTACATTTTATTGTATCTTGAAAGTTAATATGCTCATAATTACCAGCTGTGTTAAGTGAACCTCGTCATATTTGGTTACCTTTTTTGTGTATCGGAGTGATGTGACCATGTGCCCAGTGGTTGGGAAATAATCCAAAGTTGGGAATTTCATTTAATAGTTTAGCGATTGGGGAAAGAAGTATGTGTTGGCCATATTTTGGAAGTTCGTTGCTGTCCTGGTCAGGCCCTGCTGAGCTTAAGATTCTATATGATAATTCAAATGATAATTTCAAGGGAGTTCAAGGAATCATTTTACCGGCACAGATTTCTCAGGGATAGTATATGTTTTGTTCTAACTTTGTATGGAATATTTAGGGCAACCAGGCAATGGAAAATTTATGTAAGAAATAAAATATAAAGCAATATGAAAGTTGGGTGTATTGTTCGAATGTTTTCATCGGCTATGTGAGATTTTCCGGCAGAAATTTATTCCAGCCTACAGTCAGATATTTAGTAAAAGCCGTATGCCCTCGGGGAGATATATTTTTTTCAGCAGTGAACTTTTAATCTCTTCATTTTCTTAGAAGTTGGTGCTGTTCCTTTTCAGTCCATCTATTTTTCATAGCTAAACATATTTCAAACATCGAAAATACAGCGTTTTATGTAATTCAGCGGAAATTATCGAAGTACCGGTGTTTAGAACTTCCGGTCTTTTCCGTACCGGCCATTGCACGCGCAAACCACGTTGCTGTCCTGTCTGAGCTGTTCAATTGAAAAAGATGGGGTTTGGCGATCTAAAAGGCAACCAAGGCCTACAAGCACTGAACAGCTACCTTGAAGACAAAAGTTACATCGAAGGGTATGGTTTGAAATAGTTTGTTATATTTTAAATTGGTGTAAATCATCATTGACATTGTAATGTTGTTGCTGTTGTTGTTGTTGTGTATCAGACAGCAACCGTTTTGAATAGAATAGAGTTTATTCAGCTGATCACAGCGCCCTCTAGAGGCATACAATCACATTCTCCCCCATCATTGACATTGATTATTCCCGGAAACAACACTTGATTTAACAATGTTAATAACATCAGAAACAGGGTGTATAAGTGTCTCCTGGCCACAATTTCAGTCCACATGCCGGAAGCGGTCGCCCGAGATGGCTCAATTCCCCTCTCCTACTGACGACCGTTACCCGCAGTGGTCCGAAATCCCACCAAGCCCGGTCAGGCCGCCAGGTTGAGTGGTAAACCGGGTCCATTCTCGACCCCCACCTGATAACCAGCCCAGCCAGTATGAGTTGTGTATCTAGTGTAAATCCACTCATGAAACCGATGGACAACAACGACAATATGGGTTATAATATGCCAGGTGGGTGAACTTATAGCATCACTTGCCAGTTATTGGACACTTTTTGCCGATATATCTTTACTGGTTCGTTAGGGCTTGACATAGCCAATTTTACATGACTTCGTTGCTTCCTACTACGCCACGAATCCTCTTACTGAACTTGCATGTACACTCCGGGACAACACGGCTCCATGGGTGGTACGGCTCTATCCGGCAATAAACAACCCCTCATCACTCTCTGTCCACTTCTTTTTCAAGTCCGGCAAAAGAGTTTGATTGCCGTGAAGAGCTGAACCGTCTGCAATCAGTCTTCAAACATCAACGTCCAGTTGAATTCACGCCCAGCCGGTCGTAAAATAGCAAAAACCGCCATGTTTCCTTCCCATAGTGCAATGCGAACCACGAGTAAACTTTTGCCTCGCGCATGCTGTAAGTACATGTATAGCAGGGTTCGTACGGGTGCTTGAAATCCTTGAAAGTGCTTATATTTGCAAATTACATTTTCCAGGCCCTTGAAAGTGCTTGAAAATCCATGTTTTGTAAAAGGTCCTTGAAAGTGCTTAAATTTTATTATTTTGTGCAAAATATTTATTTCTGGATAACAATTTGGTGATCTGTGAAGAACTTGTGAATCGATTGAAGTTTTTGTTCAGTAAAAACGAAGTCTGTCAAGTAGGGCCTAGCATAGCGCGTATCTGACGATCTCCTCGAATTTCCCTGACAAGGGAGATAATTACATAGTAGCACATTGAATGTGTAAAGAGAATGCTTATCTCCCTTTGTAAACTCTCGCGAGAGTTGTATTTCGTCTGCGACAAATCTCGCGAGACTTCGGTTTTGCTCTGAAATGGCGGGACGCTGGTTTTATTTTTTTTTCGTAATCTTCGCCTTTATTTGTATTCAGTTGACCGTGACCTTGGCCATGCCTGGTAAATGTTTATTCAGAGAGTGTTGGCTGGTCGATGAACAGTATAAAGACTGGATAGAACAAGTGGGCGATAAGCGCAAAGCTCGCTGCAAACTTTGTTTAAAAGTGTCCAACATGGGTGATTCGGCGGTCTCCAGTCACATGAGAGGGCAAAGACATCAGAGTTTAGCTGGGCAAAAACTCACGATGAAGGATTTCCTCGCCAGAAGCTCTACTAGTAACAACAACAACAACAGCAGTTCTGTTGATATGCGTACTGTTACAGCTCATACCACCACAAGTACCGATTTAACAGTAGTAAGTCGTTCAGTTTTATCATGCATCACGCACTCTTAGTCTAACTTTTACGTAAGGGTATCGTTGACAGTCAAGTTGTTGTCAATTTTGGGTCTCCCAACTGGAAATTTTAATGTCTCATTTTTTTTGTAATCACCTCCTGTTGTTGAAGTTAGGAATATTTACATTATCGTAGTTGAGGTCACGTTACTATTACAAAAAACATTGATTGCATGTAGATGGGAAAGATTATGGTTTGTCGAGACAAAAAAATCCTTGCGATAGGTTACAAATTTGACCCATAAGGTGCTTGAAAGTGCTTAAATTTGTTTTTATTTTGGTCCTTGAAAGTCCTGGAAAATGATTTCAAAATAAGTGTGGGAACCCTGTATAGGCATGGAGTGAAAATTGCTGAAAAGTTATTTCCAAGGATTAGGCCTCTGTTAATTAATCTTTAGCTTCTCATGACCCGCCGGCATGTTTTTTGTCGTAACAATAATTACGCATTGTTTTAATTATTTGGCATTTTTTGCTGCAAAAAAAAAAATGTGCAGAAAAAGGCAGCGGTCGAAATAACGCATGCCTACCTGCCGCCGGCAAGTGAATTTTTCCGGAGACAGGTTGCAAAAAAAATCTGCCTGTCGCATGCGGCAAGTAGGATTTCGTCCAACAAAAACGATAAAATGCGATCAATTTTCGTAAATACCTTTTTGAAGACTAGATCTATCTGAAGGAATGGACAATCCAAGAAATAATCCATTGAAAATTTATTTCAAGCCGATCTTTGGCCATTGTTGTTGGTGTTCTCCGTCAACATTTCCCGCGACAAGTTACTTCCGGTTGCGCGTCAAGTCTTGCGCGGTAGTCCGGTGCATGCAAAAGTCGGACCTGTTACGAAACGGAATTGGACTGGGTTTTTTCAGTTCGTTTCGATGGTAAATAATATTGTTGGCTTCTTTTCTTGGACTTCTGTTCTATGCAGATATTTCAGTTAATTGATAATTCCAACGGGACTCTGGTGGTTGATTCTAATTTATTGGAAGCAGCAATTTTACAAGGGGAGACTATTGATAAATATAACTAAATTTTGTTGGGATACTGGTTAACTCCCCTCAAATTTTCCTTCTTTAAAAAGGGTGTTACTTGGATATAATGCCACAGGTGCCATTTAAATTTCACATGATTTAGTCAACAACAAAGCTTTTTGCAGTTCTAATTGCAGAAATTAGGGAAATAGTTGTCTTTGACATATCAAAGTTGACAAACTTTCCATTGGTGCTCGAAGTTTACCACATACATAATTTCTTTTTTATTGCAATGTCTTAATGCAGCCAAATAATTAATAATTAATAATTACAGCATTCAGCATCATCATAATTTCCTCCCAAGGTCATGAGAAGCTAAAGATTAATTAACAGAGGCCTTTTTTACATGATTTCTTCAGACTTGTTTCACTCTAGAACAGTTCAGTGATAATTCAAGTCCCTGTCAGCTTCTGACATGTCTATAAACAAACTTATGACAGTGATTTTCTCGCGGCCGTTGTTGAAGGCATTGCTGTATCCGAATCTTGCTTCTGAAAAAGGGGCAATAACTCTTCATTTTTGCCACTTCCAGACTGGCAAGTCTTGTATTTCTCTATGGGACCAGGGGTTATTCTAGCCTAAAATTGTCATAAACTCCAGTCCTCGCCATGAAAGGCGAGCGATCGCTCCCCTTCTCCTCCACACACGCCCAGAGGTCGCAAGGCGAGCGATTCGTCGCTCCTCCAAATCCGAGAGAAAAATATTTATTTCTTCAGTCTATATCTTCATTATTTTCGTCACCTTTCACTGGTTTTCGTGGTTGCGGTTTCGATTTGCAAAGGAAGCAGAAGTAAGACAACTGTCATGCGCAGTAGAACAACGCGACGTCACCGGCTCGTAACCTGGTAACAGTCGTCAGTTGGCAAGACTGGTGATCTCCAATTTACATCCTGATCAATCCCACGGTTCACCGCGCGACATACACAACCGTATGCCCAGCGATGCACTGTGGGATAGATGAGGATTAATTTGAAGATCGCCAGTTTTGCTGTCAGTTGGCGGTTTTCCTTGACTTGCGATGTTGTATACCTTCTTGCGTTTCATTGAAGTTTTCCACATCATTGTTGGCATTACCATGGCAGAACAGAGTCATACCGGCAGTACAAAACAACTTAAAGGGAACCGGGTAGAACTGAAAACTTTCAAAAGCTGGGGCACGGCGGTTCAGTTACATATCGGTTACAGAACAGTGGAGGCAGACAGTCGGCAGTATGTCAACTATATATGGTGCAAGTTGTGTGCAAGTTTTGAAGACGAACTGTTGGTTCAAATATAAATCAAACACTCGTGTGGAGTATTTTATGTATTGTCTTATTTATTGCAAGATTCAAAGGAATACCAAAATGTCTGCTAAAATAACACTGCTCGCCTTAGGTGAGCAATCACTCGCCCCAAACATCCCAGGAGAGCGATTTCTAGATGAGCGATCACTCGCCCATCCAGATTAAGGAGAGCGATCTGGCACTCTCCCACCATTTTGCTCATGGCGAGGACTGAACTCAATTTCAAAATTTTGAAAACTCAATATTTTTGCGCGCCAAGAAATTCTACAAAACTCAATATTTTAGCCTTTTTCATCAAAAAAATGATGAAACTCAATTTTTCCAACTTTTTCATCGCACCAATTACAGAACTGAGGTTGGTCATATGTTTGGTCATATGTTTACTTCTTCAGAGACCAACAAATACTGACAATGCTATTTACATGAATTATATCACAGTCTACAACAACATTGCTAAAATAAATCAGTGTTACGAGATAACTCATTGGCCCAAACCATGACAGGGTGCCGTGTATCATCCAACAATTGAAAGCGACATTAGCACGACGTGTCTTCTTAGAGCAACAACAACATATAGAACTGCTGCTGCATTGTCGATCAAGATATAAACTTCGGCCTAAGATAGTCGGCCGTTCACTTGTTACATGCATGTTTTGTGCACTCCGGTACAACCACACCAAACCACAGTACGGCTGTTGTCAGTTAATAGGTTGTTTAGCATGACCTCATGCTAAAACATACATGCTAGATGCTATAATTATCAATTATTGAAGCTAAATTTTTTACCGTTAACAGAGAAGATTGTGATCGAATATACAACCTGGCAACATTCCTGTTTTACAGATTTATACACTCTGAAATACTCTCATAAATATCACCAGAAAAAAATATTTATGAAATAATTATTCTCTAAAGAGACATTTTAAGTTTGCTTTACTTTAATTGAAACATTATGTAAATAATTATGGTAGACAGTAAAACTGAAATGCACACACATTGTGTAAACAGAAATCAAGGGAAAAACTCTTACTTGTGACCAATATTAAAGATAACTGCAGAATTTATTACCCCAATTTCTCAACGTCAGAAGTCCCCTCTTATTGAAATCTTCTTTTATTTCTTTTACACTGACTGAAGATAGGGATTCTCTGTCCACGGCGACGAATTTTGTATGTCCGTCGTCCTCAAGCTACGAGTATTCGTCGACAGTCTGTGTTGTCGTTGTTGTTGTTGGGAGTGAAGACGTGAAGCGCTCGACCACTTCGCTCAAAAGCGTTTCATCAGATAAATGGATGGTTAAATGAATTGGTTGATGAGGAAACAACTGATCCATAAACTAAAACCACGATGGCTTTGGTACGCGACCGTCAAAAGTGCCGGAGTTAAAACTGCCATGTGCTTGAGATGAGAGAATCCTCGCTAGAAAAGGACTGTGCCTCGTTTTGAATTAGGGCTTTCCCCAAGAATGTGAACCAAGATGGCGGCTCTTCAGTCGCCTTCGCGCTGACTCGCGCTGTGACGGTTCATTCGTTTTACTTAGATTTACTTACTTATTTCTTTTACGACCAATAATTACTGATAATTAAAATACATGCGGCATTATCTCCAAAATATTGATGCGGGCGGGTCATGCGAAACAACCTATCAACTGACAACTGGTATGTTGTGGGAAAACTCAAAAAAAAAATCGTGCGTGCGAAGCGTAAACGGCAAAAATCGCAAAACTCAATTTTTTTTATCAAAACTCAATTTGAAATTTTCTGCAAACTTCAATATATATTGTTTTTCATCGTGGTAACCACGATGAAAAAACGGCTAGAAAAACCCCTGGGGACAGCGTTGTAGCGTATCATGCGGATCACATGACCCGTACAAAGATAATGGCCGTTGATGTTTGAAGACTGATTGCAGACGGACCAGCTCTTCACGACAATCAAACTATTTGCCGAACTCGATAAAAGTGGACAGAGAGTGGTTAGGGGTTGTTTTATTGCCGGATAGTGGTCACGGAGTGTACATTGAAGTTCAGTAAGAAGAAGGCGTAGTGGGAACGAACGAAGCCATGTAAACTTGGCTAGGCTAGACATAGGATCACACAAATAACTGAAAATCAATATCAATTTCTTCCAACCGTTGTGAGCGTTGATCTGCAATGAAAAAAATATCTGCGAAGATGAACCTAAAATTGCTCAAACTGCGCTTGCATAAAATTTGTGAGTAAACAGAAATTGATGCTGTCTAATAATTTTTTTCACAACATGGCTTAAATTTGTAGCAATCTTCAGATAAATGTCTTTTTTTCAGCCAAGTGTCCGATAATTGTCAGCGTCCAATAACTGTCAGGTGATGCTATATCTCATTTAGGTCAGGATATTTCACTATGTTTATGATCTGTGAAGATACACACCTGGATGCTTGTTTCGTGTCTGATGCCCTGAAAGTACTAGTCCGAACTTCCTATGACCGTTCAGCCACACAACGGATAATTTCTGACAAATTGTCTGGCGGGGTCCGAGTTCTCTCCCATACAAAAGCACAAAATGGGAGCGACCACGCTTTTCCTTCATTGTCAGTCCAAATTTAAGAAGATCCATCATATTCTTCAAAAGCGTTTTAGCGTTTTTTCACTTCTACATCATTCCAAATGGAAAACTGGGCCAGCTGTGGTTTCGTTGAAGCAAATGAAATGAAATTAAAATTGTTAAAGGTTATACAAAATGGTCTCAAAATCTGCTACTTTTTTGTGCTAAATTGTTGTAGAGGTGATTATATAGACTTGTTTTACATTTTTGTATGTTTTCAAACTGCCCAAGGTTGGAATTAGCAGCAGTAAAGTGCGACAATTTCACTCCCCTTTCAAAACGGCGAAAGCTGTGACCGCTTGACCTGTGACGTCACAACCTGATTACGATCTTGCTCAAATGCCTGTTGTGACGTCAAAATGTCAGCGACATCACGCTAGAACTCCCACAGTTGGGTGAATCTTTCGTAACAACGCCCGTCGTCATAGACTATGACGTTTACGGCGCAATCGTAATCAGGTTGTGACGTCATGCACCAGAGGTCATGGCTCCAATACGTTTTCTCCCACATGTGTGCTATTCGTGTCCTGAAACCCACTTCGACGACATTATTCAAGAAAAAAAATACTAATTTGTTGTTTGGAACACTACTGGGGCCATCCTTAAAAATATGTTTGTTGGCTGTAACCCGACCCTACCTCAGTAAGTTGGGTCGGTAGGTAGGTAATTTTTTTTTTTTTTTTTTAGATCAGGTTTTCCTTTTGGGGAGGCTGGAAGAGGTTAGTGTGATTTAGTTCAGATACTAAGCAGGTCATTTGAAATATTCTTTTTGTCTGGCAGCAAAATTATTTCAGTATAGAAAACTAGTTATCTTCAAGGTATAAAGCAAGATATTCTTAAATTCAGGCTTGTGTAACTGTTTTATTTCTTAGAAGACATCGACATCCTTGAACACATTCTTGACAATGACTAGTGACTAGCTGGTCAAAAAAAAAAAAATAATTTACATATACCACTACCAGACAAACTTTTGCCAAAATTGTGACAGGAAAGAAAAAAAATCCTCTCAGTGTTATACAGAAGGTTGTTCATTATACCATTTGGAGTTGAGAAAATTACCTCAAATTAATCATTAACATCATTAGGGGCCTACTGCCCTTCCTCGTCGCAAATTTATGGTGTGCTTTTATTGAATACTTAGGTACTTCCTTTATTCAGATTAGAAATACATCGTAATTTAATTTACTGACAACAATGAGGCAAATACTAAGTTTCTAACCTGTGTCTTTTCGTGGAATTTAGTCCGAGGTGGAATTCTGACAAGCGTATTTGATGCCGACATCGGAACGTCAAAATTAAGCTGACGGCACCATCTAATTTGTCAAGACCGCTGAAGCCACCGACACTATATCCATGGCTTCATCGACATAGAGGGTTATAAAGTTTCCGTTAAACAACAAAGCAGTATAGATTTTCTGCATTTAGGCACACTGAAGTCTTCTCGGATAAAAGTAGAAATCCAAACATCGTTGTTGTTGTAACATCGTCAGTCTCAGAATCTGTCGGTGTACGGACCCACGTGGTGCATGGTGACAGTCCTAAACATGTCTACGTTCCAAGTCGATTCGCGACAGAGCTCTTTATGGCAGGTTTTAATAACCAACCGTTTTGAAATATTTTTCCCATCCTGTGTTGCTGTTGCCTCTCGATGTGTTTATTATCCTCTCGATTCTCCATCAAACCCAAACACAAAACAGAAGGGGGAACTTCCCGCCATATACACGTGGTCGACGAAAACTGCATTCCCCTACGGACTGGGCCATGGAGGATATGCCTTCAAAACGTGTGACATAAGCTCACATCGCCGACTACTGGAGAGTGAAATCCTGCTTGCTTTTGCTAGGCGAACGTTTTACATACGTTTACATGAGAGAGGAGATAGGGGAGATAATTCTGACATTGCAAAATAAAATAAAAAGATGACTGGTCGGAAAATCGGCGAAAAAAGTTTCCAGTCGGCGGATTTTTGGACAGTCGGTCGGGTTACGCGCAACAAACTTATTTTTAAGGATGGCCTGGGTATGTTTTAATGCAAAGTAGTATAGAGTCATTTGGTATAACCTTTAACACTGTAATAGATGAAGAACGAAACGGATCTTGTTAAATTTGGGCTGATGATGAAGGGAAATTATTCATTAATAAATATATGCGAGTTAAGGCCATTGTCACATAATTGGTTGTTTAGCATGAGCTTGATTTATTAAAATACACATGCTAGATGCTATAATTATTTATTATTAATTACTAAATTGCAAACAAATTCACCTGCATGCAAACGCTCGCATAAATTCATGTCACGAGAGTGATTTTAGCTCGCGTAAACTGTCACATTTTATATTGTATTATATTGCAATCACTCACCTGACTTTTAAATACCCTGTCCTAAATATTTTGACGTGAGCTACATGTATTTTTAGCTCGCGCACTAATTCTAAACACGAAGCCCTGACCTGGAGATTCACAACAACTTTATGCCCAGGCCTTGCTATTCGTCAATATTTACGGGAATCCAAACAGATTCACTTTGTCTACCTCTACAGGAATCCACAGGAATCATTTATATACATTTTGCTAAAATTTTCTAGGAATCCGATTCTCGTGGAAAAGCAAGTTCTCTATGCCCCATCATGCCCATTGGGTGATATGCCCCATCATGCCCATTGGGTGGGGCACACTTTTTCACTCCCCAACCAGGGCAAGTCTGATAACTTTCACTGGAGGAAATGTAATTGGAGGAAATGTAATTGGTTATTCACATAAATATTTTTTGCTACATGTATGTGAGAATTTGGGTGGGGTTTATGTTGGGATTCTGGTAATATTTCTTTCACCTTATGATGAGGCATTAATTGTATTTGGTTGAGGTTCATGTGAGATAGCATTCTAACAACTGCTATCCCCACTAATCTCCTACATTATTTCATCGTTTTAACTTGACATTTGACGGTTTCATGTCAGAATATTCGGTCAACATTATCGAAACCATCTCGCTGGAATTGCTGAAAGTATCCTGTTGCTCCACCTGTCTTCTGTTTTAAAAAGAGAGACCACTGGGTTGTTAATTCTGTCAGACTAATTACTGCTCCATAATGTCTGACGAAAAAACAGTTTCTGACATTTGCAGTGGAAAACCAGAAATAAAAATCACATTTAAATGCTGAGCCTGTACTCTATTCTACAGACTACCGTGGCTAACCTTAATTCATGTGCTAGCACGAAGACCGATATAGACATGGGACCCGGAGTTGATGCAACAATAAAGCGCCAACCTAGCTGTACTCCCAATATGATGTCAGTGATTTGGAAATGAATAATTGGAATTATACTTAATGCCCACTATTTAACTCCCTCTGTTTGAGAACCTTGATTGGATAAGCATTCCTGACAGAATACAGTATCAGAAAGCTGTTATGATGTATAAAATCCTGCACAACCTGACACCTGTGTACTTGAATAATCTCTTTAAATATGTTAGTCAGACTACATCTCGCTGTCTGAGATCAACTGAAAACAAAAACCTACATGTACCTAAGCCCAAAACTGACTATTTGAAGCAAAGCCTCGGATATTCAGGTGCCAAGATCTGGAACTCTCTGGAAAATGACCTACGAGAAGCACCATCTATAACTTCCTTCAGATCCAGATATCTTAAAATGTTAAATAATGAAGCCGCCTCTTAAAATGCTGTCCAACTGTTTCATCATTATTATCTGTAACTGTTTTATACACCGTCCATAACCTGTATATATATTTACCTTAGTCATTATTATGTAATTACATGTATTGTATTTGTCAGATTTATTTCCATGATCCAAAACTGTATATTCTGCTACATATATATGTTTAACTGTTGATGAGGGCCACAAGGAAGAACAGATTCTTGTAGAAACTGATTGTGTATCACCCTCTTGAAATAAAGATATTATTATTATATAACAAATAAAACTCCCAAATTGGATTTACACTCCTGTTTGATATCAACAGTGAACTAAGTATAAACTTGGAGCTCTATGTTGCAGTTGTTTTTTCGTCAGACATGATGGGGCAGTAATTAGTCTGGCAATTAACGACCCAGTGGTTTCTCTTTGTAAAGCAAAAGACAGGTGGTGCAACACGTGAATATATGTCTCCCATATTGGATATATTCAATCAATTGGCAATGAAGGGTTCCAGATGTACCAGTAATATCAGTACTAGTGGTCATTTGGGGGGAATCAGTGTAATTCTGGACTTTAGAGACCCAGTCGTTCTTCATCGCCATGTCGAATAACATACATGTACATAAGCAGGGTATGAAATAGACAAACAAATTCTAGTTGCCCATCCGCAAGCACGGGCAACCAACACATCCAAATGCATTGCAATTTGGACAGAATTTGGTTATCCAAAGAAAATTTGGGTTGCCCCGGGCTATTTCGCACCCTGCATAAGAGTCATAATGGTTCAGGGAAGATACTGAATATCCCTGAAACATAACTTTTGTGCATTGGCTAATTGTAATCATTAACTCACTTCTTGTATGAGTAGCGGAAGTCAGGGGTCAGAAGAGAACATCGAAAGAAGTGAAATAACTCTGATTAGGCGGAGGGGGAGGGGGGGGGGAAGGAGGGGGTGTTAGAACACATTTTTGACTGCAGGCAGGTCACTCACATTTTGTGAGAAAACGGTAGCAAGAAGCTTCAGCTTTTGCAATTTGCTACAGCATTCAGCAATGCCGAAGCAAAAGCTGAAGTAAAATCGATTGACGTTGGCATTTGTTTTTTGCCGAGGCACCATTTCATTCCGAAGCCGTAGACATCGGGGGGGGTGGCGAAAGACGAGATGAACATCATAGGAGACTTTTATATATACTCTGCTTACTGCTCTGAACAGCTGCAGCTCTATTCAATTTTTCACAGATTAGCCAAATGTCGCGGCAAAATGTATTTTAGTTGAAGCAAACTGCAGTTGCATTGGCTGTTGTTTTTTGCTGAGGCCATTTTCTAAATTGTGAGGGCGGAGGCTTATGCATCCATATTTACAGTGGCCACACGGATTACTGATGGATGTGATAAAAAGTCCGATACTAAAAATGAACTGTTTCATACACTAAATGGGACCAATCCTGAAAATATAGCACTTGAGACTTCAACCTATCCCCCCCCATCAGAGGATATGGTACAGTGACCAAGACCTTTTAACCCATGTCGATATCTGTATATGAAGAGGAGTGATCTCATTCTGAATTGCAGAGGGGTTTATCAGAAAAGTTAGGCGCGTATATTCAGTGTATGTATGTATGGTATTGTGCTTTGAAAAGTTTGATTTCTTGCGCTGTAAAACTTACCTTCACATACCTTATTGCTATCGTGTTCTTACGCGATTGCCTTATTGTAATACATTACCACAGAAACAAAATAGTCCCTGTGCTCCCCAGTGCCGATGCGCGAGTACCCAGAATCCAATCTGTCCGACCACGTAACTTTCTTCTTTCCTCTACAAGTCGTAGTGGAAACACGTGTTCTCAAATTCGTCTGAAAAATCTTCGATCTACTTTTGAGTTTACCACGCATTACCTCGGAATTTACCTTGGATATTACCTCGGATTCTACCTGGGATTAATACCTTGGATTTTACTGTGATTCTGTGATTCTTGCATTACCTACCGGGCCTGGAAATCTCACCCGTCGGGAAGTATTCAAATCATCTCTGAATCAAATAAAATGGCTTCTATTGTCTGCGTTATTTGTGGTCTATGAAGCCGGCCATATCTCCCCAATTTTCAAAAAAGGGGGGGGGGAGGGGGCAGGAGGTTTCGGTCTAGTGCCTGTCAGCCTGTTCACAGGGCCCTCTTATCGGGGCCGGGTGATAGATCGATAGCCATAATATACTCGTCTTACATGCGTTTATGGTGCTCGATTATCTTGCTGACTCCTGTTTTCCCCTTCGCCTATGCTTGAGATTCCTTTCTGTTTTCGACCACTATTCCCTCCATCCTGCTATGATATTCTAGCAATAAGGTATATGTGAAGGTAAGTTTTACAGCGCAAGAAATGTGAAAAATTTGAAAATCAATTTGACTATTTCTAAGCTTAAACTTACCTTCACATACCGTGATGGCCCTCCCAGCCTCCCCGCTGATGGGTTATTCACACTGCGATTGAATAGGAAAGAAGGAAGTTACATGGTCGGACAGATTGGATTCTGGGCACTCGCGCATGGGCACTGGGGAGCACAGGGACTATTTTGTTTCTGTGGTAATGTATTACAATAAGGCAATCGCGTAAGAACACGATAGCAATAAGGTATGTGAAGGTAAGTTTAAGCTTAGAAGTAGGAAAATTGATTTTCAAATTTTTCATATTTTTGAAAATTCAAATGGAAAGAAAAGCATGATTTTGGTTACTGTAATGTGTATGTTTCAGTTGCACCATACTCGGGAGTTTTCCGAGCAACATGAAAGTGAATGTTGCTCTGATGTTCATAGTCATGGCTTGTGTTTCCAGATGCAATATATTAATGAACATAGGCTGTAATACTCTGCGTCTCTGGTCAGTTCGATTGATTAAGGGCTAGCTGATGGGAACATTGTCTGTTTTCTGGAAATATAAATTTCTTCACCTGTTAATATTTTCAGGTATGTCCCGTCACAGGCTGACAGTGTGGTTTTCGAGGCAGTGGCCCAGGCCCCATCGTCGAGTCTTCCACATGCCCTCCGCTGGTACAAACACATCGACTCATATGGTGGTGAGCGATCGAGGTGGGTGAAACTAGAGAATATTAAACTTGTTTTTGTTGATTTGAGGACGTCGCATTATGCCAGTTTTATTGTCGCTAATCGAGTTTCACTGCGATGCGTATTTCATTTTTCACTCCATTGTAATGCCCCACACAGTCAAATATGAGGAATATAAAATATGTGTAGAGATTTCCAAACTTTTCATGGCATCGACTGTCTTCCCACTTAGAAATTCATTCGCCGGGATACAGCCCTATACATGTAATGTGACGATGAAAACAATAATTGATAGGACTTCTGAAACAAAATTATTCCTGAACAGATATATATGCGACTAGAAATCGATGTATTAATGTATTGTGAGATCGCTTCGTCCAGTAGATCACATACAGGAATCTGCCATGAAGTGAGCACATGATGAAACGGGTAGCTGGGTACTAGCATTACGAGCAAAATAGAAGAATAGGGGAACTATTTGTGGCTGTTAATGCTAATTTTGCTAATTCACTGGCAAATCAAATCTATGGATACAATCAGGTGGTATTAGAATTCTCCTTTTAATGTTCTTTAAGAGTTAGGAAGTGAGTATGTAGGTGCTGAAATCTCATTTACCCTGTCTCCCATCATATAGCACATTTTATTGAAGTGTGAAAAATAAGTAAATTATAAAACAACATAATTATTTGATTAACTACTGAAGTTCAGTCACCCCTACGTTTTGGAACAAGATCCAATCAGTTTTTACAATGAATTTGATCACTCCATAAAGCCAAGGAAGTAACACACTGATAATGGATTATCTCCATGAGTTTTGCGTCATTTTATTAACTGTATTTCTGCTCTAAGAAAGGAGAAGTGATCATGTTTGCATATGAAAAGCTCCCTTAGATGTTACAATTAGTGAAGTCAAAAATAATTCCTTCATTTCTGCGCAAAAATCTGTATTTTGTACCGAAAAATACCCAACTTTTATACTGCAAACTCTCACAGTTGTGATCGCAATTTCTGTTCATCTGTCTGTCTGTCTGTTAACTCTTGTAAAATGTGAGACACAGATAATTGGTAGCAAACTGTGGGTATACCTCATCCATTGGGCGAAGAAGAATCCTATTCATTTTTTATACGCCCGCCAAAAGGCGGACGTATTATGTGATGGCGGTTTCCGTCCGTCTGTCCGTGTGTCCGTCTGTCCGTCCCCCGTGTCCGGTCTATATCTGGGACAGTTTTCCATCTACAGTTCTAATTTTTGGTGAGTGGATACCCTATGGGGAGACGATGTGTCGCATACCAAAATGAAGGTCAAGGTCAGAGGTCAAAGGTCACTGGCCTAAAAAACAGGAAATCACTGAAGTGTTCGTGTCCGGTCTATATCTGTGAAAGTTTTCTATCCACAGCTGCAATTTTTTGTGAGTGGATACGCTAGGTAGAGACGATGTGTCGCGTACCAAAATTGAGGTCGAGGTCAGAGGTCAAAGGTCACTGTTGCCTAAAATCAGGAAATCATTTATCATTGACAGTTTTCTATCTAGTTCTAATTATTGGTGAGTGGATGCCCTAGGGGAGAACGATGTGTTGCATACGAAATGTAGGTCGAGGTCAGAGGTCAAAGGTCAGTGTGACGGAAAAATCAGGAAATCATTAAAAATTTCTAATTTTGTATGAGTGGATTCAAAAGGGGGAAATGAGGTGTCGCATACCAAAATATAGGTCAAGGTTGAAGGTCAAAGGTCACTGACCCAAAAATCAGGAAATTATTGAAAATAACATTTCTTTGTGTGAGTAGATACATTAGGGGGACACAATGTGTCACATATCAAAATGTAGGTCAAGGTCAGTGTGACCCCAAAATTACGGGTAGCCGTTTTGTCATGTACGAAAATTTAGATCCAGGTCAATAGTCAAGATGACTGTGACACCAGAATCAAGGTGAAAGGTCAAAGGTCACTGTGACCCCAAAATCAGGAAATTATTATAAATAACATTTTTTTTTGTGTCAGTAGATACAGTATGGGGACGTGATGTGTCGCATACCAAAATGTAGGTCAAGGTCACTGTGACCCCAAAATCGTTAAATTGTTAAAAATCATGATTTTTTGTGTCCATTGAGAAATTTCGGGGAGATGGTTTGTCACTGTCACTGTGACTCTAAAATCAAAAAATCTTTGAAAATTACTTTGTTTTGTGTCCGTAGATTCATTAGGGGGACATGATGTGTCACATTCCAAATTGTAGGTCAAGGCTGAACGTCAAGGTCACTGTGACCCCCAAAATCCTGAAATTCATACAAAATCATGATTTTTTTGTGTCCATTGATACATTGACAGAAGACGGAGTGTCGTGTACCAAAATTTAGGTCAAGGTAACTATGACCCCAAAATCAGGAAATCACATTTTCATATGCCTGTCGAAGACGAGGTCATGTAATGCGATGTTGCGTTCTGTCCATTCATCCATTTACATTTGTTGTCCATGCGATATCTCTAGTTTCAAGGTATGGAATGGTACCAAACTTTGAGTATACCTCACTCGCATGGCAAAGAGGAGCCATACATTTTGAGATCAATTTGTCCAAGGTCAAGGTCACAGGCCTTCAAAACTGAATGAAGTTCAGCTGACCATATGTGTTAGGTTGGAATATTCTCTCCCCTACATGTATATGGCATTCATCCTGTCTCATATTTGAAACAGCTACAACTGTTGTGAAATAACAACCATACATTTAGTAATTTAACGGGGAGAGGGATCCTTTATGAACTTCATACCTCTTTATTAACTCAAGAACAAAGGTTTACTTCATCACTTTCTTCTTCCTTCATGAAAAATTATCTCGTCTGAAAGGAATCCATTTGCAGGAAAACTACTATTTTCTTGTGTTTGAATATTGTCGATTTCAGTGTGGGATATGTGAGCTCTCGGCTCTTGGTTCAAGGTCAACTAGTTACCAAGAGTTAAGCTCGTTTTAGTTTATCATTCAATATAAGATGTTATATATGTTACATTCTCAGAAGCACAAAATTGTAGGCTAGCTACCAATTGGAATCGAAGCTATCAAACAACCTTGAAATTTGGACCAATGTAATTCCAGATACACGGGCGTATATTGAAGCCCCTTGGGCTCTTGTTAGATCAAAGGTGAAGGTCACTGTGGCCAAAATCGGTAAATCATTGAAAATTCTTCAAAGATAAAGTTCCAAGATGTGAATTGTAATGGTGAAGTTTCCTATGGTAATCCCTCTAATAATTCAATCACAGGAAGTGAAATTTCTCACCTTAAAATCTGGTGGTGATCTAATTTATTAGAGCAGGAAGTTTACAAAAATGGTTCAAAATCATGCGTACTCCATTTATTTCTTCAATATTGCAATGATTTCAGAGGGTGATCAAATTTCTTGGAACCACTGATTGAATTTTGTCCCCGAAATTGGTGGTGATTGAAGTTTGATAGAAGGACTGAATTATTAGAGGAATTACCATTCGTATATTTACCCCTCTGCCAAAAGGTTACAAGTATGGCCTGCATGGTCCATCTGCCTGTTCATCTGGCTAACACATTATCTCATGTTGAAGGATTATTGTCACGCTTTCCAAATTCATGTAACATATGCAACTTGTGATGGTTCAGAAGCCTATTGAAGATGACTGACCTTGACCTATTTTATCAAGGTCAAATTCAGTTATTGGTGATCTCTTTTCGAATATTACATCTAGGCTCTCCAAAATTCATACAACATTTGCAACTGGTGAGAAACCTAGAAATATGTTAAAGGTGTGTCCTTGACCACATTCTTATATGACATGTTTGCCCTTGTCATCGTTGATCACACTTGTAAACAAATACGATCTGATATGCTGAGATAATCGGTCAGTCAAAACCCTATCATTTACTCTGAAATGTGATAATATTGTAAATATCACCATAAGCCATTGAAGTCCTTGCCGAGGCAGCCTCACTCTAACTAGATCCTTGATTGAAGCGAGTGTGAAATTACTTAGAAATTCCTTGAATTTTCGTGGGTCCAAAAAGTGTGAATCATGTTGTACTAGTAGGCATATCCGACTATTTTTATTGAAAATTTAATATTGATTCTGGCTGTTCTTTTGCAGCTTTCCAGGGCAGAAGAAGGATGTAAGTGCATATGGTACAGCGGCTTCGGCGGCCAGTGGTGGAGCTGGAGATAAAGGGGATGATGATGACGATGATTTTGATCTATTCGACGATGACGATGAGGATGCCGCTGCTGCAGAAGAACTCAAACAGAAAAGAATAGCAGAATATAATGCGAAAAAAACTAAAAGTAAGTCACAGTGAGGTACCTGCCAAATTTTAAAACACCCCTGCAGATCATAATGAACTACTCCAGCTTGAATCTCCATTTACAAAGGTAAAAAGGTCATGGTGCAGAACATTTCCCATAGAAGAGGTGACAAGTAGTTATGACAGGTTCTTATTTCTAGGCTTGTATAGCAAGAATATAACGCATAATCAAATGTGAAAAAATGGTCATCAGGAATGAAAATATGCAAGAGACAGCACATACTTATTTACTACGGAGCCGTAAAAGTGACATGCAAAAAAAAAAAATTTATCTCGGGCCCCGACTTATTATCTCGGGATCCCGTGATATTATCTCGGGCCCCTACTTATTATCTCGGGATCCCGAGATATTATCTCGGGCCCCGACTTAATTATCTCGGGCCCCGACTTATTATCTCGGGATCCTGAGATAATTATCTCGGGCCCCGACTTATTTATCTCGGGGCCCGAGATAATTGACTTATTATCTCGGGATCCTGTGATATTATCTCGGGCCCCGACTTAATTATCTCGGGCCCCGACTTATTATCTCGGGATCCCAAGATAATTATCTCGGGCCCCGACTTATTTATCTCGGGGCCCGAGATAATTGACCAATGAAAATGAAGGGTCATTAGGCCATTTTATCGACTGTTTCGATATTCTAAATCGCGCTATGTGAAAGTAATAATAACCTTCATGAAGATCGATATATTTCGACAACCATTATGTCTTTCATAACACGAATGAAACCATGATTTCCCCAAATCTTTGTCGTCGCTATGAATATAATTTTGAGTAGAATACTTCAAAATGTTTGCCGTTAACCCAACCATGCCGGGGGGGGGGGAGCTACCAAACTTTCTGTGCCATCTCCAGAACGACAAGAAATTAAGAGCTGACACTCCATGACTTTATAGTTTTATCATATTGGAGTCATTTTGAGCCTATTTGCATAACCCCCCGAGGAGAGGATCATGGGTAAATTCAAGATAGCGGCCACATGGGGTCCCAGAAAAGTAATATTTTGGTCATTTTTCTTCAAAATTTCTGCGTTATTTGCGCTGAAAACTTACCTCACTTCCACTCTTTGCATTTCTTGTCTACATGAAATACCACAGTAAGAATTTAAATGACACAGTTATCTCCCCTGCTAGTCACCTGATAGCATAGCTACCCACAATTCTACTTCCTTCTTGTTCTACTGCTTCGTAGGGCTGGAAGTAAACATTGTCAACTCCGTGAAAAAGTGCCTTTTCTAGCGAAACTACTCACAGTTGGATTACCTCAGACGTCTGATTTCCTGCAAGAAGTCCTTTGGGAAGTATTCTATAAGTTATCAGCGTAAAAATGGCTCAAAATATGTCTCAATTGTCATGCATGTCTTGTGGAGGTGACAAGCCTAGTTATGACCTTCACTCAACGTGTCCGCCATGCCGCCAGGGAAGAATCTGTACATGGGACACGGCCTGTGAAGAGTGTATTGTGTGGGCGCCCGGCATATTCCAGGTGTATCTGGCCGGTTCTCTGGCAGCTAACGAGGGAAATTATGTTGTTAAGCCTACCAATCTCGCCAACGAGACATATGTAGCACAGTCTCCTCGTACTAGCGTAGGCGAGGAGTCTAGGGGCTTTGTTAGTTCTGTAGCTGGGTCTACGTTAGTCAGCCTATTGGACGTAAATAAAGATAAACAAACGCCCCCCCCCCGCTCACGATGCTTCCATTTCAGGCCAGGCGAAGGGTCAATCAGGTAAGGGATCGACCCGGTTGGTACAGGTGGAAGGAGTAATCGAAGATATGGAATCTGGTACTATGACGACTGTGGAAGTGGAGATTCCAATTGAGCGGACGCCTGGATGTGACGATGAAGGGAAATCGGTGACGGACCCAGGCTTAGCGTGGGAAAGCCAGGGGACTCCGATCGCTCGATCGGAGTCAACTTATGACTACGAAAACTTAGGCAGCACTAGTGAGGGGCCTAATGTTAAGTTTTCATTTGGGTCCGGGGTTGGGAAAATACCTTCCTCGACGCTGTCGAGGCCTGGACTTCCCGGTCGCTCAGTTACGCCTTTAACTGTTGCTTCCGGTTTGTCTGAATTTTCCCAACCTGCTTCCGGTTAATCTGGTGGCCTTCCTCATCCCCTTGCCGAGACGTTTGTGTCTACGAGCCTTCTGGGCCACCAGAGATTAAGGTTCCCGCAACAACGGCAGTATGGTATGTATTCAGGTACCCATGATATGTCAAATTTTTTGCCTGTGTCTGAGTTGCGTTATCAAGAACCCTCAATCAGATCAGGTCAAATTATGCGGCATCCGGTTGCTGGTCTACCTTCGCCCTTGCGTGGCTTAGGTCAGATGTCTGCTTCCGGGGGTGTTCGTGGTACGGGACCGGGATTATTACGTATGATGCGTCCTCCTATACGTGCTTCCGGTTTACGACCTCGTATGCCAGTTCACCGACCTTTACAGTGGCCGTGCTCACGTCCAGCTGGAAGGTCCTTGAGTGTGAACACACCTCGTCAGGCCTTGCTTCCGGTCCACTCTCAAGTGACTGATCCCACATTGGCTGCCATACTGCGCGGTATGGAACAGCAACGTGAGGAAATGAAGGAATTGAGAGAGATGATGACCAGTCAATTCCGAAGTAGTACGCCACTGCTTCCGGTTTTGACTGAACAGTCTAGGAAACCGGAAGCTAATTTGTCGAGGACTATCCCTTCCAATACTCCCTCCTGGCAGGAAGCCCCGGAAGCTATGGAAGTGGATAGGGACCAGTACGGTAGATCTGAATTGAATGAACCTACCAATACTGATCCGGATGCTAGGAAATATTATGAGCTTATTTCCGGCATCTATGACTTAATTCCTGATATGCAGCTTCCGGTCCCACATGCGGGGGATATTGAAACTGAATCAGGAGAGTCAAACCGGGTTACGAGGTCGGCTACCACGCTTCCGGCCTCAACTGCTATTCATTCTATTTGCCACTTGTTCCATAGAACTTTAGCAGAACCCGCTACGCAGGAGGAACGTGCTATAAGGTTGAGACCAAAAGCTCGCTTCCGCCCTGCAGGATCTTCTGGTCCGTTCCCAGTACAGAAGCCAAACACACGAAGTTACGGCGTACATAACTCACCGTTTAGCTTCCGGTCTGCAGAGGTGAACGGCGACTTTCAGTATTTATGCCCTAGCAATACTAAAGTGCCTAGTAATCCAGATGTTCCTTGCACGAACAAACAGGCCGCAGTACTTGAGGAAACTGCTCGACAAGGAGTGGCGATTACGAATCACCTCGACTGGTTTCTTAAAGCCATAAAGGATGGTTTATTCTCGCTGTCGGGCGCGGAGAGTCAAGAACAGTTACAGGAGGGTATAAACCTCGTTCTTGACTACCAGAAGATTGCTTCCGGTGCTGTAGAAGATTTACTGGTACACAATGCCTACCTATCTTCTATGCTAGTGTATTTAAGGAGAAAGGCCTTCATTCCTTTTATGCATAGTTACACACCGGAAGCTGTAAAGAGGAGTCTACTAGAGACATCTACGGCTCCTTCTTTACTGTTTGGTGATGCTGTTGCCGAAGTTCGACCTGAAATGGATCGTATAGAACATGACAGGTCTGTTGCTTCCGGTGCTTCGTCTAAGAGACCTATGGCTTCCGGGTCGGGTCCAAAGGCGAAGAAGGCTAAGAAGAACCCGCCTAGTTCCAAGGCTAATAAGGGTGCTTCCGGCCAACAGCAAAGTCAAGCGCCTGCTTCTTTACAGCCTAGAGTATCTACCTAGACCATAAGAAGCAGGGTAAGGGGAAATCTAAGCAGTCGAAGAAGGATTCCTGATGTCTCGGGCCGTACCGGGTGGCTTCCGGTATGGCGGGAACACCGAGACATAACGTTTCCAGTTCCCCAGCAACTAGACCTTCCGGTAGGGGGAAGGCTGCAGTCGTTTTGGAGGAACTGGATAAGGATCGGGACGGAAGCGTGGGTCATTCGAACGATCAGATACGGCTATCGCCTATTGTTCGACACGCTTCCTCCCTTGACTGCTCATCCCCTTCCGTCTCGTATACCATTACGAACGGGTCATCTATCAGCAATACAGTCCTCTGTGGACAAGCTGATAGAGAAGGCAGCTGTAATAGAGCTTCCGGTTTGGGACACGTCACCCGGGTTCTATTCGCCGGTCTTTCTGGTCCCCAAGAAAGACACGTCCGAGATGCGCATGGTTATAAACCTAAAGCGCCTCAACAAGGACTACCTCACTCCACCGCCACACTTCCGCATGGAGTCCTTCCGGTCTATCCGGACAGTACTCAGGCAAGGGGAATGGCTGACTTCTCTGGATTTAAGGGATGCATACCTGCATATCCCGATACATCTGGGGGACAGGAAGTACTTGAGATTCATGGTCGGCAAACGACGCTTCCAAATTCAAGTGCTTCCGTTCGGCCTGTCCACTTCCCCTTGGGTGTTTACACGAGTGTTTACACCAGTGGCACAATTCCTGCACAGTCTAGGTATAAAGTACCACTTTTATATCGACGACTCCCTGCTAAGGAATGCCTGCAAGGAGCAGTTAATCCTAGACACCCAGTTTGTCTTAAGGATATTGACTTCTCTGGGATACATCCCACACGAAGAGAAATCAGAGCTGACTCCTTCGCAAAGGCGCAAATTTCTGGGGGTGGAATACGATACGCTACGAGCTCTCGCCAAACCCCCAGAAGATCGATGGCTAAAGATAACAACGAAGATACCTCAGTTCCTCAAGTTATCTCAGGCCAGGGCTTTACACTTTGCTGCGATAATCGGCCTCTTGACGTCAACACAGGACGTAACCCCAAGAGGGCGGTTGCAGCTTCGGCCCTTAATGATTTACTTCAATCATCAATGGGTCGAAAGGCAGTTGAATCCGTGGATACCTGTAACACCGCTAGTGAAACAATGCCTCCTATGGTGGCTGGATCCACTCAACGTTATGCCAGGTGTGTCCCTACTTCCGTTTCGTCCGTCACATCACCTGTTCACGGACGCATCTATGGAAGGATGGGGAGCCCACCTCGAGTCCAAGTCGACATCCGGGTTATGGACAATCGAGGAACGCTCGTACCATATAAACGTGTTGGAGTTTATGGCAGTGACACATGCCATCCGCACGTGGGTGAGCGTATTGACCGACAAGAACCTGCTAGTTGCGACGGACAACACAACAGTTGTGGCCTATATCAACAAGCAGGGGGGGACGAGATCTCCGCAATTACAAAGCCAAGCGGAAATCTTTTTCGGTCTGTGTTGGGACAACAACATATCGGTGTTGGCCAGGCACATCCCGGGGGTACTGAACGTCTTAGCGGATTCGCTTTCACGACGGAATCAGATAATTCCCACGGAGTGGCAACTTCACCCAGACATACTAAAACAAATAGCTCAGGTCTGGGAGATGCCACACATAGATCTGTTCGCCACTCGGCGCAACAATCTACTGCCCCTGTTCATGTCGCCGGTCCCGGATCCGTCGGCATATGCAGTGGACGCACTATTGCAGGACTGGTCAAGGATGGTAGCATATGCGTTTCCTCCCCCAGCTATCCTAGCGAAGGTACTCCAGAAGATCCACGAGCACACATGTGTCGTTTACCTGATTGTTCCGTGGTGGCCAGCAAGGCCGTGGTTCCCGGACCTACTGGATCTTCTGGTAGATGTACCACGACAGCTTCCGGTATGGCACAATCTATTGCGCCAGCCCGGAACGTCGATATTTCACAGCCAACCAGGACTGTTCCACTACCACGTGTGCAAGTGCTCAAGAAGCACTTTGCTCAGGCGGGATTTTCAGCGGAGGTTGGGCGCCGAATGGCACAATCAATTCGACCGTCCTCTTCCGCTGTATACAACTCAAAGTGGGCAATCTTCGATCTTTGGTGTGGAGAGAGGGATATCAATCCATCCTGCGCCACTATCCCGGAAGTAGCAGAGTTCCTATTGTACTTGTTCAGGGATAGGGGCCTGGTGCCCGCTACGGTAGAAGGTTATAGAGCGGCTATTGCTCAACCTATTCTACTGGGTACTGGGATTAATCCCTCGACTGATCCAAACTTATCTGCACTAATCAAGTCATACAAGATAACTGGTCAGTCGGCTGTTCCGAAATTACCTAAGTGGGACTTAGCCTTAGTACTTCGGCAATTAGGGAAGCCACCTTTCGAGCCAATAGAGGCTATTGAGCTGAAAATGTTATCATACAAAACTTCGTTTTTGTTGGCTCTGGCTTCGGCAGCTAGAGTGTCCGAGCTGCATGCGCTCGATCAAAGGAACATCAGACACTCTAGGGACTGGAGCAAGGTAGTTCTCACAACGGTTCCTGAGTTTGTGGCTAAGAATCAAGCCCTCTACGATTCCATATCTCGAGAGTTCACAATTCCAGCCTTATCTGATTTCCTTTCGTCCGGTCTTGAATCAGACATGTTAATGTGTCCGGTTCGGGCTCTTGCGTGTTACCTGAATCGTACAGAGGAGATCAGAGCTGGAAGGAGGCGTTTGTTTATCCCTTTCGATCCTAAAGCCAAACAAGAAATAAGTAAAAACACTATCTCGAGTTGGCTCAAAAATACGATTCGGCTAGCGTACTCCACGGCTACTGATAGGCAAGCCGCGCTTGTAAACGTTTCGGGTCACGAGATTAGGGCTCTAGCGGCATCATGGCCTCTATGGACCAACAGATCGGTGACAGACATTATGAGGGCGTGCTACTGGAGGTCAAACACGACATTTGCCTCCTACTATCTCCGGGACATGACGTTGGCATGTAACGACCTCTATTCCATCGGCCCACTTGTGACCGCACAGCGGGTGTCAGGGGGACCGAGGCCAGCAATATAGCTACAAAAGTCCGGGCGTACAGTTGTAACCCTGCTTGCGGGTGAGTGCTTTTTTTCTCTCGCCCCCTTTCGAAAAAAGGGGGGGGGGGGCGTATCTTGCATCTCAGCCTTGAAGTCAGAGTAGCAACAGAGGTTCCCTGTGTACCATAGGCATACAGGTTATAACTGTTGTATGTTCTCATGGATCCTCTGTGAGGTAGAAGATCTATGATTTCTACTCTGTACTAGTCACTGTGTATGGCATTTATCACTAACCACGGATTGTATCAGTTTGCCCACCTACCTTACGGTGGCACTCTATGCAAAGAGTGGAAGTGAGGTAAGTTTTCAGCGCAAATAACAAAAAAATTTCACAGGTAAATTTTCTGTTATTAAGCTAAAACTTACCTCACTTCCAGTGATGCCCGCCCATCCTCCCCTCTATGATACATCCAGACCATGTATCGCAGTGGAACAAGAAGGAAGTAGAATTGTGGGTAGCTATGCTATCAGGTGACTAGCAGGGGAGATAACTGTGTCATTTAAATTCTTACTGTGGTATTTCATGTAGACAAGAAATGCAAAGAGTGGAAGTGAGGTAAGTTTTAGCTTAATAACAGAAAATTTACCTGTGAAATTTTTTTTTTTCCGAGATGACAATTGGGTAAAAACTATTTTATTTCACATCACTTTAATATTTACTAATTATCATGGAGGTTTTTTTTGAGAAATTGCATAAATAGACCGAAAAATCGACCAAAAACATCAATTCCACGAAATCTTTAACCAAAATGTAATTCCGTCACATAATTCAAAATTTCGGTTATGTCATTCCTGGACAATTTTGCCCATGTTGTTGACCAGTCATTATCGCTCTTCCACATGCTGTAATCGAATGTACGTGCATTGCCGGGTACATAACAACAGAATTCATGTGTTTCGGTCTGTCCTCAGAATTGTTTAGACGGGCTAAAATCGAATCTTGTGAAATAGGAAAAATCGCAACTCCTTTAAACATGGACCAAAATGTAATTCCGTCACGCAGGTTTGCTTAACCACATTTATCAATTTAAAACTTTACTTAATGGAAATCAGATATAGTATATTCCAGGCGCTCAGGATTCGAATAAAATCAGGAATTAAATGAGAAACATTCGAGTTTTGATGGAATATATATGTAACCGAGACGTGTTCATATTATTAGGAGGTTACTTCACTGTAATTCCGTCACGCGGTATTCGAATGTCATGTGACAAGGTAGAAAAAAAATTGTATTTCCCTTTTTTTCTCTCATCCTACAATTCTTAGTAATACGGTTGGAAAAATTATATTCCAAAAATTTCGTAACGCTGGAATTGGTGAAAATGCCGTTTTTGAAGACTGGTAGAACTTGATCCAAGGGTATATTGCGGTAAATCTCAGCCCCCTAGCTCAAGGGGTAAGAAAAATAATTAGGGGGACCATTTCGCCCCCCCCTACAAGGCCTGGACAGGTCCCAAAAAACCCAGGCCAGATAGGGTTAAGATCATTTGTAAAGGTTCTTAGTAAAATCCGTGTACATTCCACAATGTTTTGCTAGCCACTTTTAGAGTGGTCTAGAAATCTGCCAAGTAAACTTATCTATCTTTTTGATCCATTTTTAAATGTTTGAAGGGGGACCGCCATAACCTGTGAGCCAGCGCTAAATGATATCATCTCGTTTTGGTCAATTTACACGGACTGGGGGGACGAGCCAGTGCTAAATGGATATCATCTCGATATGATGAATTTACAGCGACTGTATTTGTTGATTCTATTCCTCCATAAATCTGTTTACGCCACTTAAAGAGCGGTATAGATATCCTCCTAACAAATATGTCTAAAAATTCGTCCAGAAATCCGTTTGGTGCCACTTTAAGAAAAAGTGGCACAAAACAGATTTCTGGATGAATAGAACGAACAGATACAGTCGGTGTAAATTGACCATATCGAGATATCCATTCGGCGCTGGTTCGAAGGGTATGGCGATCCCGCTTTAAACACCTAAGGATGAGTCAGAAAGAAGAGATTTATCTAGATTACTCTTAAAGTGGCTAGCAAAATATTGTGGAATATACACGGATTTTACTACGACCCTTTAGAAATGATCTTAACAGCACACATTTTGAAGTATTCTACACACAATTATAATCATAGCCGGGAAAAATTATTGGGGAAAACATGGTTCCATTCGTGTTATGAAAGACATAATGATTGTCGAAATATATCGATTTTCATGAAGGTTACTACTTTTACAAAGCTCGATTTAGAATATCGAAACGGGAATAAGGAAATAACTTCAGCGAAGTAACAGAACAATCGACAAAATGGTAGAATGACCCTTCATTTTCATTGGTCAATTATCTCGGGGCCCCGAGATAAATAAGTCGGGGGCCCGAGATAATTAAGTCGGGATCCCGAGATAATAAGTCGGGGCCCGAGATAATATCACGGGATCCCGAGATAATAAGTCGGGGCCCGAGATAATATCACGGGATCCCGAGATAATAAGTCGGGGCCCGAGATAATTATCTCGGGATCCCGAGATAATAAGTCGGGGCCCGAGATAATATCACGGGATCCCGAGATAATAAGTCGGGGCCCGAGATAAATTTTTTTTTTTTGCATGTCACTTTTACGGCTCCGTAATTTACAGCTGTGCAAAGGTGCAAAAGCATATTGCTATTCAATTTCGGAGAGAGTGGACGAGATATATCTACATAAAATATAGTAACTACATGTACATGACTACTATGTAATACAGTAAATGACATTAATGAAGAAATAAACAATATATAATTTAAATGGTACTGAACCGAAGTTGATATAAATACCAGTAACCAAAGCTAAGATGAAACTTGATAAGTGTAAACGTATTGCCCCAGTGGAGCAAAGTTCTACAGATCAGTGAATTCCTACTCGTTTTTGTGCCCATACTGCACGACAAATTCACAACAGAAGAACTGGATATACCAGAAGTACTAGTTCTGGATTTTGATTGGTTACCCCCCAGCCCATATGGCTGCGAGGTCTTGTCGTTTCCATGTACGTACGTCCGTCCGTCAACATGTGTTCTTGTCCGCTGAATATCTGCAGATCTATGAAGTCAGGCCTGACCAAACTTTGGTGAGAGCTTCCTGTATGGTGACTGATGAAATGATTAGGTTTTCAGATGGGTATGATGATTTTATGATTTTTAATTATTTTTTATTGTTTATTGATGCTCACCTTGTGCACTGCTCGGGAACCCTTGGTTGTATGTTGCATTGTGACTGTTGAGGGTTCCCCGATTCCAAGAAGCCCTATGCAGTTGGGTTGTTGTTGTTAGTTGTTTGCTGGTAAACTTACGGGTCCGTAAATATTTCTGCCTGCTGCTAACTTACAGAATTTTATCGAGCAAAGGAGAGCAAGCAGCACTGTAGTGAATAAGCAATGAGAGATTTGAGTTCCACCAGAGATTCAGGCTGTTTTCATGCAATACTGTCCACAGCTACATGTAACCAATATTTGAAAGATTAGATGCATTTCACAATTTCATGGTGTCAAAAAAATACAATCTTCAAAATTTCTTTTTATTACTATTTTAGGCAATTTAGGACGGCATAAGTTGTGGGTGTCCCGACTTTCATTCTGAGCAGTCAACTGTCGCAATTATTTGTTACCATTTTCTTCATCGAACATGTTATGGTACCTTGGAAATTATTTAAAACTAGGTTAGGATAGCCTATTTCTGGCTTGACCCAGATCAATTCTGAACCTGTTTGCGTACCTCGTACCCCCCCCCCCCCCAAAATAATAATGATAATGGTTGGCATATGTCAATCAATGTGTTTTTAAGCCAATAACCTGTTATCATACTTGCTCATGCATGATCTTCCCTTGCCACTGATCAAGCTTACACTTTCATGCATGCTGTAATCCCGCTGCAGCGCTTGCGTTAAAACATTTTATGCAATTTGAGTCTATTATATGTACGGTACATACATGTATATCACGAAAACCATATCCTACATGACCAGAGAAAAAATTGGGCTGAGGGGTCAGCGCACCTTTCAGGTGCTTGCAATTCATGTGAGATGTGTCGGGGAATGTAAGAAATGGCTTAGCCATATCTGAAAATCAAGGCCATTGATTGGCTACGTTGCATTTTGCAAGCATTGCTTTCTATTCACTTTGATTCTTGACTTGTTGAGCAAGTTTACTCTCACTGGAAACAGTTGTTGAAACAACAGATATGCCTTTTCAAATTCTCTGAGATTTTTGATCACTCTCTTAAGAGTTTGTTTTGCAAGAGTGATCACTCTTTCCAATATTTCTGTGTTTCTAGAATCTTAAAGAAAAAAATGGGGGGAAGATGGAGAACGAAGAGACCAGGGATTCATTCACGTCGGTTCTACGTACCGAATTTCGGTTCGTAGATTGAGTTTGAAAACTCAATTTTTCAGTTCAAAACTCAATTTTTTTGAGTAAAAAATCAATATTTTTCACCAAAATATTTATGCTCAATTTGTGTGTTGGAAACTAAATTTTCAAGCTCTGGAAACTGAATTTTCAAGCTTCATTAATTCGAAATTTGGATACACGATTGTCGGGAAATCATCTGGTAAAACTCAAATGAGCACCATGTTCGTGGTAGCAAATGTGAATCTGTCGCCAGCAACAACAACGTCAAATGTAAACTCCGTCAGCTGCTCTGAATTTACCACGGACGACTTAGTCTGTTAACGGGATATATTCATCCGAGACTGATTCATCCGAGGTAGCTTTAGTTACATCGTATATTTCCGTGGAAGAACCCCGAATACTTACGAACCGTATTTTCACTGTACGATCGAATCGCCATTTTTGTTTGGTTTCCATTTTGTTTCTTCGAACGGGGGGAGATACAAACGATAATAAACATACGTTGTCTTCGTCGAATGCCAATCGTAAGTGTTTCTTTGTGTATTCTGTGTAATTTTTCTTGAGAAAATAGTAATACTATATCATTTTCACTTTTGTCTGCTCAAACGAAAGTTGACACGAACGTACAGCGTGCGTTTTGAGCACATGACAAGGGAGTGAACTCTTTCTGTGGTGACATAGCCGGTCGCTTGCAAGCGTTTTTGAAGTGTTTCGTTGTTTGTTCCCCCCCCCTTTTTTTTTGTTAACAATATTCTATCACATGGCACCGCAATGCGGTGGTCTAATGGTTAGAGCGTCGGCCTCGTAAGCGGTAGGTACTGGGTTCGATCCCAGGCCGGGTCATACCTAAGACTTGAAAAATGGAACTTGTTGCTCCCTCGCTTACGCTCAGCATTAAGAGGATAGAACAAGGACTGGTTAGCTCGGTGTCAGTATAATGTGACTGGGTAATCACTGACATGATATTTCAGTGGGACAGCACTATAAAATGGCAGCATTAGATCTGCTCTGTTACAAGTAGGTACCCCTGCCCCTCCCCCTCCCCTCCCTTCCCTTCCCCGTCGTGATATAGCTGGAAAAATGTTGAAAGCGACGTTAAACCCTATTCACTCACTCACTCACTCTATCACATGGCACAGCGTCACAGGACCTGCAAAATAGTGTGGGCATTAGGACTCTTGACGCGAACTGAACTCTTGGGAATCCCCCCACCCCAAGTTGAAATCCTGCCTATATTAAGATGGGCACTGCCCAAGTCAGAATCACCAGTGATTTTCATCAAAAATCACCCTAATTCACCTTCATGCCAAAAATCAAGGTTTTAATATCAACGGTTCTCCTCATTTTGCCAATGAAAGGATTCGGATGGACTCACTCATTACTGGACAATTTGCAAATGAGAGCCTACTTCATAGGAAAACAGTATCATCATCAAGACTCCTATTATTTGTGGAATCCAATACAATCATCGTGTAACTATTTTATAAACTAGTATGATTTTGTTTCCCATCGTTTCTTTCTGACAACATAATGGAAATGAGTAAACGCAATCAATAACACAAAATGATTTTAATTACACAAAAGGTTAAAAATACATCAATTGGTAACAGTAGACAAGGTTCATAGAAGATAACATTTACCCTGGTTTGTAAAAAAATTATATACTCAACTTCGGGGGGAAAAATGACCCTGGTTTGTAAAAAAATTATATACTCAACTTTAGGGGGAAAAAATGCCGATAAATTTTATTTTAACTCAATTTGACTAAAAAAAAATCAATTTTCTGGATTTCGGTACGTAAAATTTGGACTTCTATGAATCCCTGGAGACTTCATTGCAAAGCCATATTCTTGGCCCAATTTGATTGGACACTTTCTGGCTGCCTGATTATTTCACATGAATGCTTGATAATGTAATACAAAGCGATACATAATCTTGAAAATATATTTCCTACTGCGGGTGGTAGGTTGACTAACTCCCATGTTTAAGGGTTTAGCTTAATATGGGGCTGCTGGTGGGGGGTGAATTATGGTTGTAGCTTACTATTTCTCATTTAAGGTAGTCTGCTGGTGATTTTGGGCTTTGGCAGCCATTTTCCAGGTTTTTGCCTATTTTTCCTACCCGGTTATCTCACTTCCCTAGGTTTAGAGATGGGGATTTCCTTTAAAAGCATTCTAGCCGAGAATTTTTCGCAGCAACATCCATCCAATTTGATAAATTTTGATAGACATTGTCATTAGCTGTAAACAGTTAGAATATAAGAAAATGTTAAATACTTTTTATATGAATTTTTTGTGAATATGCTAGGGCTATTCCCTATGTTTTCTAAACACTCAACATTGGCTAATATTTTCTAAGATTATTATGCGATTGTAACGAGATTTCTCACATAGCATCAGTTTGACCAGTGCAACAATCAGGAAAAAATGAGTACCCTGTAGGTGGTGCTATGCCTGAATGAGCATGCATCGAATGTAAGACAGTAGCATTTCCATACATTGCAAAACAGATTATTAAAGACAGATTTTATTCAATAACGAACAAATCGTATCCGGTAGAGCAAAGACTGTCCTATCCAATCACACGGTTTGACCAGAGCAGCAATCAGTGAATATGAGTACCGTGTAGGTGGTGCTATGCATTAACCCTGTCAGGCCTGGGGGCCATAATGCCCCCCCCCCCCCCCTCCCCTACCAAACTTCTTTCTCTCCTATCTCCGGAGCGACAACAAAATGAAAGCAGATTTTTTAGTTTGTCATATTTGGGTCATTTTCAACGTATTTGCATACCCCCAGAGCAGAGGATCATGGGTAAATCCAAGATGGCGGCCTTGTGAGGTACCAGAAATGTGATGTTTTCTTTCTTTTTCTTCAAACTTTCTGCTTTTCCTCGTGGAAAAGTGGGTAAAAATGATTTTATTTCACATCAGACCGTTATTAGCCCACCATCACCAGATGGTGGGCTAAATGGTGGGCTGTTCAAATCGCTTTTCGTCCGTGGTCCGTCCGTCCGTCCGTCCGTAAACAATTCTTGTTATCGCGATTTCTCAGGAACTACTTTATGGATCTTTCTCAAATTTGGTACACAGGTTCCCCTTGGGGTCTAGTTGTGCAAAATACCTTTTTTGGTCCGATTCAAAAATCCAATATGGCCACCAGGCAGCCATCTTGGATTTCCCCATGAAACCTTGTTATCGCGATTTCTCAGGAACTACTGCATGGATCTTTCTCAAATTTGGTACACAGGCTCCCCTTGGAGTCTAGTTGTGCAAGATACCTTTTCTGGTCCGATTCGAAGATCCAATATGGCCACCAGGCAGCCATCTTGGATTTCCCCATGAAAATTTGTTATCGTCATTTCTCAGGAACATGGTTCGCACACTACCTTGAAAATCTTGAATTGCCTTGAAAATGACAATTTAAAATTCAAGGCCTTGAAATGCCTTGAAAAATGGGAAATCGGGCCATGTACCTTGAAAAGGCCTTGAAAACGGGAATTCTTAGCATGTTGTTGTCAATTGTGTAAAGTTGAATGAATGTTGTATCGTCCTTTGTCATCCGTTAGCAAAAATAAGCCCCGATTATGACCGTATGATTATTTTCACAAATGGTTGTCACGCTGTGTAAAGGGAGACTATCCACGGTATACAGGTTCTCCTTGGAAATCAGAAACCTCACTTGATGTATGCTCTCGTAAGTGAGCGGCGGGTTCCCGACTGTATGAATCTCGGTCACCGCATCTGCGCACTGAATATGTATAATGTCACCTGACCATGTGGGCCCGCTACATCGCGAACCCTCAGATTTCCATTGAGTTTTCATGCCGAATGAATATTTTTCGGGTTTCCGACAGGTCCAGCAGAACGAAGTGGTTTTTGGCGGCTTTTGAAAATTGTTTCGTTTTTGACATTGAACATCATCTGCTAAATAGAGATTGTGGAAATGGTGTGCCTTTTCAATACAAATTGGCTAAAGGATGACAAGTATAAGGACTGGCTTTGCCAGCATGCAGATAAACGCAAAGCTGGGTTTGGTGTGTGTAAGAAAGATTTTGACGTCGGCAAAATGGGCGAGTCAGCCTTGACTTCCCACATGCGTGGCAAAACACATATCAGCAGTATGGAAATTTAAGACGGATCACTAGGACCAGTAGCCCAATTACGGACTGCAAGGCTCAGAGAACGCCACATGGGTGACGGTGTGTGAATAAATAGGCTATCCACAAGACATCACGAACATTTTAATGTGACAGAAACATCAGACTATCACACATCTTTAACATATTGTCATATTTGAAATTTAATAGGCAGCGTATCGTCAGTGCATGACAATGTTAAGTATGAACAATAATATCTCAGCAAGTCATTAGTAAAAGTGAAAAAAGGTAAGAAAACTCAAAAAATTTGCCTGTATTCCTTTATTATATAAAAAGTGTATACCTTGAAAACAGGAATTATTACCTTGAAAAGACCTTGAAAACTGGGGCCTCCATTGTGTATGAACCCTGCAGGAAGTACTGCATGGATCTTTCTCAAATTTGGTACACAGATTCCCCTTGGTGTCTAGTTGTGCAAGATACCTAATTCGGTCCGAATCGAAAATCTAATATGGCCACAAGGCAGCCATCTTGGATTTCCCCATGAAACTTTGTTATCGCGATTTCTCAGGAACTACTGCATGGATCTTTTTCCAATTTGGTACACAGGTTCCCCTTGGGGTCTAGTTGTGCAAGATACCTTTTTTGGTCCGATTCGAAAATCCAATATGGCCACCAGGCAGCCATCTTGGATTTCCCCATGAAACTTCATCGTCATTTCTCAGGAACTACTGCATGGATCTTTCTCAAATTTGGTACACAGCTTCCCCTTAGGGTCTCGATATGCAAGATGCCTTTTTCGGTCCGAATCGAAAATCCAATATGGTCACCAGGCGGCCATCTTAGACTTCCCCATGAAATTTTGTTATCATGATTTATCAGGAAGTACTGCCTAGATCTTTCTCAAATTTGATACACAGGTTCCCCTTGTGGTCCAGTTGTGCAAGATACCTTTTCTGGTCCGATTCCAAAATCCAATATGTCCATCAGGCGGCCATCTTGGATTACCCCATGAAACATTGTTATTGCGATTTCTCAGGAACTACTGCATGGATCTTTGTTAAATTTGGTACACAGGTTCTCCATGTCGTCTAGTTGTGCCAGATACCTTTTCTGGTCCGATTCGAAGATCCAATATGGCCAAAAGGCGGCTGTCTTGGATTTTCCCATGCAACTTTGTTATCGTGATTTCTCAGGAACTACTGCATGGATCTTTCTCAAATTTGGTACACAGGTTCCCCTTATGGTCTAGTTGTGCAAGATACCTTTTTCGGTCCGAATCGAAAATCCAATATGGCCACAAGGCGGCCATCTTGAATTTCCCCTTGAAACATTGTTATCGTGAATTCACAGGAAATATTTCATGGATCTTTCTGAAATTTGGTACACCGGTCCCACATGGGGCCTAGTAGTGCAAGATACCTTTTTTGGTCCGACTCGAAAATCCAAGTTACGCTTCAAATTAATACGGTATTCTCGAGTTGTGACGTTGCATCACAAGAGTCGGCGGATCAAAAGATGGGGCATATTCTATATATTGACTATAGAGAATATCCATACCTTCGCCTTCCATATCATGGAGTTCAAATAATTCGGAATTAAAATGTATTTCTTCAAATTTTAAATCAGTTTTCCTTAGTCCGTGCAGTAGTAAGTGAACTGCTCCTCCCTTTCGTCTGCCGACGGGTCGGCTACATGAAAGGACGTCACTCTTGTGACTCAACGTCACAACTCGACAACTGTCGACTACTGCATATTTCGATCCAAGGGAGATAATCAGGATTCAGGCACTTTTGAAGTTTCAACATTACTGCGTGGACCAGATCCCTTGTACTATCTTACTATTTTCGAGCATGGTATCTTAAAAGAGATATCTCAACTAGCTCAGTAAACAGAACAGAATTAGCATTCCTTCCTAAGTATGAAATCTTAAGTATGTTTCATAGCTCATGCCAAAGTGTGAAAGAGATTGGTCCTCGCTTCCAGTACCCAATGATGACACGTGCAAAAAAAAAAATACTACAAAACAAAGGCGAAGGATCCTCCATACATGTACATTCACTTTCAGACTAACTTTGCTCATTTCTCTTGTATTATAACAACCAACATAAGTACAGTTTCTAGAAATCTTGAAACTCCTAAAACTTAGATTATACCTTTTCCGATCTTTTTCGCTCAGATTCGAAATTCTGTAAACAAAATTACAAATCAATCGTTTGTTCTTAGTAACAATGGGCAAAAAGATCCTCTAGTCATTAGCTTACAATTATCGGACAATGGTGGGCGCCAAGATCCTTCAGAATCTCTCGTTTACTAATTTATCATGCAGTTTTTGCAAGGAAAATACATAAATAAAAAAAAAGAATCTGACCGAAAATGGCCACCATCTTGGATTTACCCATGATCCTCTGTTCGGGGGACGGTCTGAACGTTCAAAATGACCCCAATATGATAAACTAAAAATTCTGCTTTTCCTTTTGTTGTCGCTCCGAAGATAGGAGAGAAGTTTGGAAGGAGGGGCCATTAATGGCCATCCAGGCCTGACAGGGTTAATGCATAGCACCACCTACACGGTAATCATATTCACCGATTGCTGCTCTGGCCAAACCGTGTGATTGGATAGCACTGTCTTTGCTTTACTGGTTAGGATTTGTTCGTTATTGAATAAAATCTGTCTTTGATAATCTGTTTTGCAATTTACGGAAATGCTACTGTTTTACATTCAATGCATGCTCACTCAGGCATAGCACCACGTACAGGGTAATCATTTTCTCTGATTGTTGCTCTGGTCAAACCGTGTGATTGGATAGGACTCTGTTTGCTCTACCTGTTAGGATCTGTTCATGATTGAATAAAATCTGTCTTGGATAATCTGTTTTGCAAATTTTGAAATGCGACCATCTTGCATTGAATCCATGCTCATTCAGGCATAGCCCCACCTACAGGATAATCGTTTTCACTGATTGTTGCGCTGGTCAAACTGATGCCCTGTGAGAAATCTCGTTGCAATTGCATAACTATCTTAGAAAATATTAACCAATGTTTAGGGGGGAACTTACTTTTGTTGATGTGTTTATGTTATCAAATTGAGCATGGGTTAACGTTACCTACAGCTAAAAAATGCACACCACCCTATATTTTTTTTCTTTTTTTTCCCTCATATTACATATTATGAATGCAACAACACACATTATTCAAAAAGTTAATTACTTTGATTTACCACCAGCGGACATCCTTAATGTGAACAAGATACTTAATAAGGCATATTTGCCCAATAATTTTGCCAGTTCGTTCATTCAAAACTTTTCCCCGTATACTAGCATAGGGAGAGCTGGGAGAACTACCGGAAATACTCCCAGTGTCCCAGCTGAGAGCACGAGATCAGAAGAGTGTGAAACGCCTATATATTGTAGAATATCGAGACCTCCAGATTGTGTTCATTATACTATTTATTCAACTTTAAATGTGACTTCAGCATTTCATTATCAATGTGTCTTCTATTTAAGAACCTGCAGTCATAGCTAAAAGTAACATAATCCTTGACGTGAAACCGTGGGATGATGAAACAGACATGGCGGAGGTAGAGAAGTGTGTGCGGGCTGTGCAATTAGATGGACTACTCTGGGGAAGTTGTAAGTTTCTTTACTCTTTATTTTTATACATATGTCAAAAAGCAGATGTATCATGTGACAACGAGTACTGACTGGTCTTTCGTTCATGTCTGGCCTATATCTGGGGCAGTTTTCTATTTACATGGCAACGTTTTGTCTTAGTTGATACATTAGGGGAAATGATGTGTCACATACCAAAATTGAAGTCATGGTCACCCCAAAATCAGGAAATTATTAAGACATAGGCTATAGCAATGATTTGTGTTAGTGGATACAATAGGGAAAACAATGTGTCACATACCAAAATTGAAGTCATGGTCACCCCAAAATCAGGAAATAGTTAAGACATTGGCTAAAGGAATGTTTTGTGTTAGTGGATACATTAGGAGAACAGTGAGTCACATAACAAAATTGAGGTCAACTTGTTGTGTGGGCTTTGAAGCCAAGTTTGGCTCTTGTTTAATCTGTGATGTCTTTGTAAGTTGGGGTTTGAAGAGAAACAAGGAAAAATTCCGCCCAGCATTGAAGGACCGCTCTAGGGACCTGGAGGCTCTGTGGTCCCAGATCACTGCCAAATTGCAGAGGGTTGCTATTTATCTGCGAATGCACACCAGGTCTTTTTTTTTGTCCATTTCTTGAAATAAAATTTTCAAAATTTCTTGAAGTGCATGTATCATTGTTTATTTGAATAATTATTTGGAATGGGAAAAGTGTTAATTTCACATCAGCTTATCTCTCTTACATGGGATCATAAGGTTGATGAAACTTAATTCAAAATAGGTCACTGTGCCATTTTAAATTTTGCCATAATGAATTGCTTTATGCTGTTTATGCCACTAGCCATCTTTAATATTTAACCTACAACAGTTAAGAACTAACCATCTTTGATATTTAACCTACAACATTTTAATAATGTTCTTATTTATATTTTCAGCAAAATTGATGCCTGTCGGTTATGGAATAAAAAAATTACAGATTACCTGCGTAGTTGAAGATGATAAAGTAAGTTGAATGGCGGCAATCTTTTTTACATAGATTTTTATTATTTTGATCACATGTTTGGGATGATCAAATGTGCTGGTCTCCAAATTTTCCACCAGACAAGTAAATATCGTAACCCATGCTGTTGCCCCACAACCTGTTGAGTTAGGCAGGCGTCCCACTTGCCCTACTTTTCCAGAATTTGTCCTACTTTTCCTACTTTATATATTCCCGTTGACTGATGAGGTCATATCTTGTGATCACAATTTCTGTCGGTCTGTCTACCTTTTCTTGTTAGTGTGATATCTCCAGTTATAGGCCATGGATTCATACCAAACTTTGGGTATACCAGAGGAACCCTATTCATTTTGAGACCAAAATATCAAAGGTCAAGGTCATTGGTTGAAAAAACAGTGAATCATTGAAAATTGTTATGTTTATGCTACAAGTACAGTTCAAAGATGTGAATTGTGATGGCGAAGAAGATAGCTTCTGATTTTAACCCTTCGGCTAATTGTGATCAAACGGGTATTTTTTGCTTGGTCCGTCTTTCCATCTTGCCTGTTAACACAGGGCTCGAAATTAACACCCTTTTACTTTGTCCCGGGTAAGTGAAATTGCTTCGGACAATCAACCTCAGTAGCAAATTCTGCTTGGATCTAAAATTTGCATACAATACAAACATGATACAAGAAACTGAAGGTTACAATAATGTGCCATTTATAATGTTACATATATAGTGGAGAAGATTGTGGTATACGGTAATTCCTCTAATAGTTTAATTCCCATATCAAAGTTCAATTATCTCAAATTTTGGGGACAAATTTAATCAGTGGTTCTAATAAATTTGATTGCCCTCTAAAATCATTGAAATAACAAAGAAATAATGGATTATCTGCATGATTTGGACCATTTTGTTCTTTTTGTTCTAATAAATTTTAAAACCTCCAGATTTATGGTGGGAAATTTCACTTCCTGTGATTGAATTATTAGAGGGATTACCGTAATATTCAAAATCCCACTTAGGAGTCTAAAATATTGATATTCTTCTTTTGACAGGTTGGGGTTGATGATATTACAGAACGTATAGAGGCCAATGAAGAATTGATTCAGTCAACAGATATCGCCGCTTTTAACAAGATCTAAGAGTGCTGTCTCATGCTAAATTGTATAATAAAATATATTATTCTGTGTAAAAGATTGTTTATTATTTGCTCAGTCCTGTCAATACTCCTCTTCACAAGTCCAGGTAAATCCTAAAGCCTCGCAGAAGGTTTACCTGGACAGTTTTGGCGATTCATAGTTCTTCAGTCGATGCCTCTATTATACAATCTCATACATTTCATCTCCTACGATTGTTTTGAATCAGCAGATCGGTATCCCAAGCCTGCGGTTTTTGCTTTGACTTCCGATGTCGATTTCAGCTTGACATCAAAGCAGTTTGGCCCGCAATGAAATTCAAACCTGTCGCATCTCCTACCTCGCAGTGGATTGGCCTTATCAACTTGATTTAGGGGAAACCCCTTGATCTATTTATGTCCAGAACTCGTATAGGTAACTAACCAAGCCAGTGTATTGATCCTAACAGATAGATTGATACACCGGCTTGCGAGGATGGTCAATACTGAGAACATCAAACACCAAAGGTCAAATTATTACATGTACAGTAAAAACTAAACTAATTCAATCACCCTATCCAACATTAATTCAACCATTCTCAGATTTGCTTCATTTCCGTTGTGGTGATCCAAGGGAGCGAGAAAGAATTATACCGTGGGAAGCGGCCAAACACATGTCAGTTGGACATTATTAATGATCTGCGAGATGCGTAATCCATATCAGCATTGTTCATATCCGATTAATATCTTGAGAAAGCACAATAGAATTGAAACTTACTGAAGAGTGGCTCTATATCTATGAGTGGTATTAATAGTTGGCCAGATGTGTAATCAAATATGGTATCCCAGCTACACTTGGTGATGGTTAGATATCGGAGGAAGGCTGAAATTGATGTGCATGGTGTGTGACCCAACTCTGCCTCCATCTTGGATTTCAGGCCACACAATTCTTGCCTGATGAATATTTGTATAAGATTTCTATTTGTTGCTCAAATCTACACCTGCTGTTGCTAATGGCCTTATCTCCCTTTAGGAAGATCCTACAAATAGTTAAAACGAAAAGTTGTCTCCCCTTAGGGAGCTCTCTCAGCCCAGCTAGGTTACTTAAGCTCTGCCCACTCCTCAATTTCCCTCATTTTTTACACAGTGAAACTGACCTTACTGACATATGCGTTCGTGTGCAAACACGGATTAACAAGTGAAGAAATTAAAACAATAGCACAGTTCATTTCCCGCCTAATCACCCACGCCAGCACTCAATCACAATAGATCTTCACTTCTTTACTTAGCTAGCTACTGTAAAGATCATGTGTAAAGCTCCAGCGTATTACGGAAGGATTTTACGTTTACAACGAGTGATAACATCATCTACAAGTCTACAAAGCAACGAAAAGATCAAGTTGGGAAGTATTCTTGTGTATATCTGTCGATAAAATAATGGCCTCTATGTTCTGTTCCGTCTGTGTGAAGTCTAAATCAACGACCGACTTACATTCTGTTTGTCTTGCGTGTCGAGGCAATATTGCTTGTGATTGTACCCATAGATGTCAGGAGTGTCAACAATGGCCCGATGATTTATTTCAAGATTTAATGACCGGGTCTCGTGCGGGTTCCCTTCTCCCTGGTTTAATGTCGGAGACTAATATCATGACTCCGCCCTCCCATTTTATTGAAAATGGGACGGCGAAGAAGCCTGCATCGATTGGCAGTCCTTGGATGGGCCCTTTACGTTCTTTATTAGATAAAGGTATTGCGCCAAGCACTAGTACTTTTGTTTCTGATCTGTCCACAGGTAAAAGGAAGAAACAGGTAAAAGTAATGGGGTCCGTCCTAGATGAAGGTACGGGAGAGTCAGCCGAGGTCACAGTGGAACTAGATCTTCCCGAAAGTGTGTCCCCCATGGAAATCGAGACGAAGACGAGATGAGGACCACTTTGACTCCGGGCATAAACACTGGTGACGTTGTAAGTACGCCCGTATGTGCTGTTGGGAATGATATCACTGGGGGGACTCCCGCTGGGAATACCCCGATATCTAATAATTCCCAGGTGTCGTTTGTTGGTCGTCAACCAATTTCGATACTCCCTGTTGCTCCAGGGGCAGCCTTAGGCATGGTAAGTGGTGCTGTAAATAACTATGGTGTAATACCAGGTATAGTTAATTTCAGCACAGCAGACAATACCTCTGGTGGATATAGAGACAATGTATCCATGGTCTTACCAGGAGTAAACTCCACGACCTTACGTAATACCCCAGTCACGGGAGTTATCACGCAAGGCCGGGTAGGATTAAATCCCTTGCAATTGAACACCTCTGGGTTGACAAACGCAGGGGATCGAGGTCATTGTTCTGCAGGAACAATGCCAGTTTCACACTTAATACCTCAGAGGGTTAATAGAAACAATACGGCATTGTTCCAGTCACAACAGGGTATGACTGAGAATGGTTCTGGGTCGGGTGTCATAAACCCATATAGGGCTCATTATCAACTTCCTGTCAGCCAATTCCGGTCGCCTACGGGTTCCGGTATGGTTAACTCCGGGATTCCGGTTAGGACTTTTCGTCCTTCCGGTCCCACTATAAGGAGGCCTGTTGTGACAAACCCCGGTGGGTTGAGACTTCCGGTTCGTCCGGAAATGCAGTGGGCTAGACCTATTGCATCCCCTTATAGGCGGGTCTCTAATAGTCCACAAATCAATACGGGAGTTCCGGTTATTGATGGTTCTCTGTCTGCTGTTATTCTGCAAAGAATGGAACAACAGGCAGCTGAACTAGATCAGTTCCGGCGACTCTTGACTTCCGCTTCCGGTACTGTTCAGGTTCCATCCCCGGTTCCGACACAGCTTCCGGTAGTATCGTCTGATCCGATTGATTTGTCTACTGACCCATCGACGAGACGTCAGGGGGTCGCGCAACGTCAATCCATTGAGGATAATGACAGTGATCATGATCCGGAGAGACGTTCATATTCAGAGGTACTAGAAGCTCTGTACGAGCTGTACCCTAATATGTCACGACCCCCACCGCCGACGTCCTCTCGCCTACATACTATGGCAGAGGCTCCGTCGACAACTACCATGCAGACGTCGTCACTTCCTGCGTCAGATGCCATTCATGGTTTATGTTCCGTTCTTGATACGGGTTTAGCCCAGCCTAAAACAATGCAGGAACGTATTACAAGAACGGGAAAACGTGCACTCTTTAGACCGGCTTCCGCTTCGGCACCACTTCCGGTGGAGAAGCCCACGTCTAGAGCGTACGGAATTAATGATTCGGCATATGACTTTAAGGCCGCGGAACCGGAACCTGATCTTGCCGACATATGTAAAGGCAACAAGGTCCCTTCCAAGGTCTTGATCCCGCTAACTGATAAGCAGTCTTCTACTATTGAAGAAGCTGCGCGGCAGGGGGTAGCCATAGCCTCTCACATGGACTGGTTTCTAACGGCCATATCCACTGTGTTGAGCAGGTTGTCGCGTTCGCAGTTAGCAGCCAGTAGTAGTCCTGAGCTACAATTACTGGCGGATCTTCAGAACGTGGCTGCAAAAGCTAATGCTGATGCAATGGCTTTAGCCGCGTTCAATGCTGCGATGGTTGTTCATCTGAGACGACAAGCTTACTTGTCTTCCGTTGTCAACCATGCTCCTGATATAGTCATTCGTACTTTGAAGGAGCAATCGCCAGCATCTTCGCTGTTGTTTAATGGCATTATACCGTCTCTAAGGGATACGGTGGAGAAGGCTAAGCCTAATCCTCCGCCTAGAGCGGGTGGTATGGGGACAGGAAAACGTATTTCTACGGACACTTCCAGTCCACCAGCCAAGCAACCTAGGCCGACTACTTCCGCTTCCGGTCCAAAAGGGAAGTCTCAAGCGGCGGGTCGCATGCCACAACAGCAAGGCCAGACCAATCCCAACTATAAAGGTAAAGGGAAAGGTCGTGGCAAAAAGCAGCAGGGCCGGTGACGATTCGGGCCATG